>CP092881.1:10425571-10443567 GCA_030710605.1 Cordylochernes scorpioides | reverse complement strand
GTTACGCAGACGTAACAGAATGTGTCACAAAAATACTTATACCTATGTAGTACAAGTGTTAACACCCGGAAGAAGGAAGACAAAAAACAAGTTACGAAATTGTCAGAGCAATACAGAATATCAAATCGATAGACAGACATCAATTTCACAGTACATAGAGCATGCATACCAATGAGAAGTTTATATCGGACAGATACTGTACTTACCCGACCACAGATCGGCGTATTCCCCTCTGAGAGCCATCGGAACTCCATAGAGAATGTTCGGACATCATGATGTAACCCTTAATGTCAGTTACAACACGTCTGGCATACATAGATCTCTCGTCAACAAACACCTGACCTTGTACCGAATAATTATCCCGTGATGTAAGATTTGGCTTGGAAGATGAAGGTGAGAATTGTGAAAAATTAGCGTTATATATTATATGTATTATTTTAATTATCAAACGGATTTTAAAGATATCCCCACTATTTTAATGCATAATCGAACTAGATAAAGTTATATACACTACGTAACCTAAATACATAGAGGAATCTATTTAGTTGGAACTAAAACTATTTATTTGTACATATATTTCACTACTTAGTTACATGAGAAACCATTTAGTTACAATATCCCACTAATTTGCTGCATATATCCCATTATTAAGTTGCACGAAGCCCCACTTAGTTATATATATCTCACAAATTAATTGCATATATGCCACACTTTAGTTGCATATACTACTCAGATGAATATATCCCACTACTTAATTGCATATATTCTACATTAATTATTTTTGCACATATTGCATTACTTAGCTTTGAGAAGCCCTACTCAGTTACATATATGCCACACTTAGTTGCATATATACCCTTACTTGGGTACCACTACATATTTTGATTATTATTAGCTAATATTAATTAAAACTATATTCACAAATAATTTATATAAAAATGTGATTTTTTATTGAAATAAAAAAAAATCACATGCAAAAATATCTAAATAATAAATGCAATTCATAGAAATAATGTACGTAAGCGTTTTATAAAAAGCGTCCGCGCACTTATCGCCATCTACCGACCAATTTTGTAACTATTTTTCGAATTTGCTAAAATGGTCAATTATCAAATTACTGTTTTATTGCTATTAAGTGTCTCCTTCACAATAATAATAAAGTGATTTTCAAATAAGCATAAAATTGAAAGTACAAACAAATGAACACGTGTGTTCTCGTAAAAAAAAAAAAAATACTATTTTAACGGGTATTTGTAAAAATGTTAAAATAAATTTACTGAGTAAAAAATAGAGGAACATGGGTATGCTGATAGATTTTATTGGAAACATCGTTTTGTAATTGGGAGTTTGTTTAAAGATTGTAGATATGTACTTCAGTCGTTGTTGTGGAAGTTGACAGGAAGTCATTGAAACGTCCTTGCATATATACACTCACGGAGATACAAAACATAAGGAAGTTGTACCTTTTAACATATATATCGGGATTCAGACAATAACTCTGAAAGATATTACAGTGACCTTTATTGAAGACACGAAATAACCAAGTGTGAAACAAAATATTGACTCTGTCTCCTTCATAAAAACATGTGAACGGCGACCGGCGATATCAAAGACTTTCCACCTCCTTAATTTTGGCCATAAGCGTATTTTTAAACATTTTTTAAAAATTACACTTAGAAAACATTCCAAGTTAGAAATTACCCGTGTTTTTCTTTAAGCCTGTTAAAGAGGAATTTTCACTTGAAATCTAGCACTTATAATTAAAAAGAAACTCATTGTAAAACATCCTAATAATTTCAATTAACATGACCAATCTAAAATCTCTAACGACCATGATTATCATAACGTATACCATGAGTAGTTTGTGTAAATAACTACAATAAATAGGTGGCAATGATATCTTGCTAAACTACATAACTACCTTTGTTAATTGTGATTTCGGTCTGGGGGATTGCCATTATTGTAGAGCTGATTTTTCTCTAAGCATCTTTTTAAAAATTAAATAATTTAGACAAACTCTCAAATACAGTCTAATATATAAAATATAAAGTAAACTTATATAAGCATCATGATTTATATAAAATGAAAGGATTTAAAAGCAGGAATGTTTCTTTTATATATAATACAAACTTCTACTGTCCTTACTGTGATGATAAAATATATTGGGAGGGCTTGGCTCATCAGTGGTGAACCCTACCAGCGGTTTCGCCAATTTAATGGGAGGGTTCACCACTGATGAGCTAATCTCTCCCAATATATTTTTTCATCGCAGTAAGGACAGTAGAAGTTTGTATTATGTATAAAAGAAAAATTCGTGCTTTTAAATCTTTTCATTTTTATATGTATAGATGGCGCGTTATTGCTTTGTGTTAATCATGATTTATATAATTGCGATTTCAAAAATATATATTAACATTTGACACAAAATACAATAAAAAGAAACCATATTCATTTACAAATATTTAGTCACATAAAACGAGAGCTTTCGTACCTAAGACTCTTTATCAGACGTCACTACCACACACTGACAACAAATATCTGTGATGAAGAGACTTAGGCTCGAAAGCTCATGTCTTAGGTCACGAAATTTTTATTAAAATGAATATTGTTTCTTTGAGAATATTTTTTATTTTGAATATCGACATAAACACACATACACATATATAAGATAAGCAAACCACCAATTGAAGTAAGTGCCTTTGAAAATTAAGTTGACTTCAGTACTTTCAAAATAATGTTTTAAATTATATTTAGTTTTTCTTTTGTTTAGAATAAATTACAATTGAAAAGGTATTTTAAAATTGGAATAAATTATAAAATATATATATATATATACATTGAAATAATTATTTATGATCTTTATAAATTAATATACGGGGCTCTGGCACATTTGTAAGTGCAAAGTCGAACTGCTTTTCACATTGTAGATATGTGGTGCACTTACAGTAAAAGCAGTCGCCTACTTCTACCCACCATAATTATCATTGCCTGTACCACGTGTACTAGGGATAAGGGAAAACAAAATATTGTGCATAGAATTATGTCGAAAAGATTTGTTTTTCAGAATGAAAGATGGCAACAACATAATTATTATTTTTTTTGTGTCAAAAGAGATAACGGGAATAAAAGATGGCGAAAAGCAAAAATGTAGCAGACGAACCTACCTGTTAGAGCTTTCATCTTCCCTAGATCAGGTTCCCAATACTGACGATGTCACGTGACATTCTGGTTAATGAGTCACCCTCCCCCTTTACCTTTCCCCAGAGTTTTATGTTTCTGACTTCTTTTTTTTTAATCTCTATCTAGATTTTTTGTTTATATCCCTAATCAATATGCAAATCATGCACATTGACGTCGCATCTGAACAAGCCATTTGGTCTCATGGACAAAATTTAAGAAGGTGGAAAATCTTTGATATCGCCGGTCATCGATTTTTCTTTCTTTATTTGACGGACACAGAGGTAATTTTGTTCACACTTGGTTATCTCGTGTGTTTTCAATAAGGATCACTGTAATATCTTTCAGAGTTATTGTCTGAATCCCGATATACATGCTAAAAGGTACAACTTCCTCAATATTTGTCCATGAGTGTGTATATGTATATATTGAATATAAGTTATCTATAATATATATATATATATATTTCTAATTTTCAATTATCTTCTACACGCGTAGAGAAGGACAATTACTTATTAACATATTGTCAAAATTACATAGGTAAACCGTACGCGAAAATTAATATAGATGATTATGCGAAAAATTGCATAGCTATGATTATGTGAAAAAAATCAACATATAAATTCTATGTAAAAGGTGACTCTGGCACCGATGTAGAGTATGCTGAAATAAACTATACGATGGAAAAGATTTGCACGTAGAAATATGGTGCAAATACAATACAGTTTACACTTGTTGTTTAAGTTACATAATAGTTCTTTTGTATAACCCATATCATTGAATATTGATCACTCACTGGTAAAAATGTGGGATTTACTATTGGTGTTATTTGTTATATATGCAAATTATGAATGTATATACATATATGTGTGTGAAAAATAAGAAATATATAGAGAAAATTTCGTGGTTGGTTTTTCCTGATTTATCAAGAAATAGGTTGGACAAATATCAGAGAACAAGTTAAATCAACGTTTAGTTGATTTTTGTTACAATAGATGGCGCTCTGCAATCTAAAATGCTGATGTGAGCGATCAAGAAATGCCTTTTTGTTTTTAATATGTATATATTAATATACGTATACCAAAAAAGAGGCACTTCTCCCTTTAAAAATGAATTAAAATTGCATATTGGTTCCTCAACCCGGTACAGAACCTTATTGCGAAAGTACTACAACACCAGTTTTGGAAAATTCAGACAAAAACCAAACTGTTTAAATTTATATTTTAACGAGAGAGATGTCTCTTTTGGTACATCAATACCCGCAACCTTATGTTCATATATATTATTTAGTAGGTACCTTTTAGGTACTTTCAGTGATATAATTGTTCCAATTGTTATTCTATACTTCGACCTTTTTATATTTACTATAATAAGATCTTTTTAAACATAAGTGTATCATGGACAAAACTTAAGGAAGTTGTACCTTTTAGCATGTATATCGAGATTTATACAATAACTCTGAAAGATATTACAATGACCTTTATCGAAGACACACGAGATAACCAAGCGTGAAACAAAAATTCCTCTGTCTCCTTTGAAAAAACAAAAAACAAAAAACAAAAAGGATATATCCGGAGATATCAGTTTTGTCCATGAGTGTACTTTGAATGGTAAAGGTATATGTCTCCCTACGAAACTTAAGCGAGAGTTTGACCCAATTATATAAAATGATAGAAAAACGGAGTTGTAAGTTAGGTGTTTGAAATGTAAGTCAGAGGACCAACTTCCTCTTGTAGCACCCAAAGATAGCTGCCAGCCGGAACAAAGTGATAAATACAGTAGTGGATCTTGGTAAATATTGGTTTAGATTGTGTATCAGCCTTAGCGCCTTTTATCTCTCAAATATGTAACAAATCAACTACTTTTACACTTTAAAATATTTTATCATGACTGTGCTTACATATTTGTGCAAGGCTATGATAGTTATACTGGATCGAGAAACATAAATAGTTATAATAAAAGGTTTAAGAGAACGATGTGGAAATGTTTCTTTTATGACAACGAAAAAGACCCCAAGCTTTCAAACCTGATGGTTCTTTTATTTATACAATCTATATTCTATTTATTTAAACTAGAGGCTATATACATAATCTAATTGATGTAAATAATTATATGCAAATAATCTTTATCAGGATTAGAATGACGAATCCTGTATGGGACTTTGATCCCAGTAAAAGGCTTGTTGCTGTTGTTGTATATAGTCACAGTGTAGAAAATACTATACTATACCTACTACTTATATCTCTGTATTCTTAGTTCTCTTCTCTTACTCTGTAAACGGGCGAATCCTATATAGGACGAGAGGTCCTCAATAAAGGCTTTTGTTGTTGTTGTTGTTTATTTAAACAATTCTATATCATTATAAATCTGAGGAGATGAATTAATTTGTAATTAGTGAATACTTATACCGTATATATACACTTTTTTTTAAATAGAGCAATCCATAAATAAATCTTTAAATAAAAAGGCTTATATTGCATCAAAATATCATTTTATCATATTGGTAAAATAAATGATATTTTTTATCCAATATATGCCTTTTTATAAAAATAAATATATATATGTCATAAAAAAACGTATATTTTAGTTACGTTACCTTTCATGCAGTCGTGGATAAAAAGAAAAATGAATAATAACCTTTTATGTCCTAAATTATATTTATTTTTGATTATTTCCCAAAGCAAACAGTTTTACATACATAGACAATCAAAAACGTTATTATTAATATAAAAAAGCAAATTTGGTTATATTCTTTTTGTTTGCCATTCCTTTACATTTTAAAAATTAACTCTTGTGTTTAGTTCTTATTTTTAATTTTATTATTTAAGTTATAATTTCAGTTATATTAGGAAAACAATTTTAATTATATTATGAATAATAAAAATCATATTTTTATTATGTCATATATATATATACTACACTTGTGTCATGTAAACTCGAACAAAACTACATAAAGATTTACAGCGTAAATAAAGTGTTTTCTACAAAGAAACAACCAGAAATAGGAAACTAATTGCTTGTACAAACAGCTTGTATAAAAGGGAATATCCATTTATCGTTCGCATTGTTAACATAACACATGTGTCTAAATTACATATAAGCTCAAACAAGCCTACACAAAGTTGCGAAATTTCTGTAACGTGTTTAACATTAATGCAGTGTAAAGATAGGATTTTATAAAAGGAATAAACCAGAAATAGAACTAATAGCTTGTTTGCACACAGCTTGTGTAAGAGGAAATCTCAATTTAGCATTTACATTCTCACCACATGTCTATAAAGTACATGTAAGCTTGAAAGGGCCTACTTAAACTTGGAAAGAACCTCTAACGTGCATAACACGGATACAAGCGTAAAGATAGTATTTTCTACAAGAAATCAACCAGAAATAGAAAACTTGTACACGCAGCTTGTATAAAATAAAATCCTCACTTAGCGTTAACATATCACATATGCATAAAGAACATATAAGCTCGAACAAGCCTACATAGAGTTTAGAAAACCCTGTAAATTGTATGGAATGAATGCGCGACGGACAAGTCAAAATAATTTTTTTTCAAGGAATCAACCCGAAATGGAACCAATAGCTTGTTTGTATAGCTTGTATTAAAGGAAATCCGCTTTCATCGTTCACATTGTCAAGATAACACATGTGTCCAAAGTTCATGTAAGCTCGAAAAAGTCTACATAAAGTTGGTAATACCCTCTAACATGTGTGAAATGAAGGCGGCGGACAAGTCAAGATACATTTTACACAAGAAATCTACCCGAAATATAAAATTTGTAGGTACAGCTTGTATGTAAAAAGCTTGTATAAAAGGAAATCCTCATTCAGAGTTAACATTATCAAGATAACACGTGTGTCTGAGGTACATATACGCTCGAACAAGCCTAAATAAAGTTGGGAAAACTCTCTAACGTGTATAAAATAGATGCGGTGGACAAGTCAAGATACATTTTACACAAGGAATCAACCAGAAAAAGAAGTAATAACTTGTACGTAAAGCATGTATTAGAGGAAACCCCCACTCAGCGTTCACATAATCAAGATAAAACATGTGTCTGAAGTACATTCACGCTCGAACAAGCCTACATAAAGTTGGGAAAACCCTTTAACATGTAAAAAATGGAGGCGGTGGACAATTCAAGATATATCTTCCACAAGAAATCAACCCGAAATATAAACCATAGTGGTGGAAACAGCTTGTATCACTCTCCATTCATATTGCCAACATAACCCGTCTGACCAAAGTAAACGGTAGCTTGTTCAAGCCGACAGAAAGAACTTGCATAGCTTGGACTCTGGACGAATAAGTCAAGATAAGTTATCCATTAAAAAACAACCAGAAATAGAACTGATAGATTGTGTGTACAACTGGAGGAACGCTCCGTTCACATTGTCAACATAGAACATATGCAAATATACGTCTTTTACATCTCACTGGTTATTTCAATAAACTTTCTTATCGCCATCTATCGACTAAAATTAGAAAATGTTGGAGCTCTTTTAAAACTTATTTTTAATTTCTACGCCTATAACAATGGGAGCCTTTAGAAGGTTGTTTTCCCATTAAAATGTTTTCAGATTAATACCATATATTTGTTAGACTGCAAAATATAACAGCTTTATGTTTATTATTATTATCTAAGAACAGGTAGTACAGGTCATGATATTCATGGTGAGTAGTAGTTGGCGACAGCTTTTACTGTAAGTGCACACTATGTCTACACATGTGAAAATAATTTTCGAATTTTGCACTTACAAATGTGCCAGAGCCCCGTTTGGTTACTTGAACTCACTGGTGGGGTTGGACTTTTTCAATAATCGGAGACCATTGGAGCATTTCATTTTTTAAATTTAGCAAAAAAGCGCTCAATGCAGGATTCTATCCCGGGTCGTAGCGGTCGAAAACCAACGGTTTAGATCATCCTTCCACCGACCTCCCACACAGCTTTAGATGAGATCCGTTATTAAAAAGGATCACTATTCTTTCTTGTGTATTTTATACTTGCGTGCACTGAAATATAAAGTTTTATTAATAATATTATAAAATAAATAAAGCTTTCAGGACCAAGTTTCTTGTTTAACTTTTTTTTTTCAAGCTTTCGGACTTGTCAGTCCTTCAACAGGATTATCAGGTAATACTCCTTTTGAAGGACTAACAAGTCCGAAAGCTTAAAAATAAAAAGTTTACACAAGAAATTTAGGCCTGGAAGCTTCATTTACTTTATTGTATTATAAATCAGAGAATAACGTTTATTTGTTATTAATAATATTCACAAATACTTTTTAACTATCTGTTTATGCTTTCAAATAAACTAACGAAATCTTTGTAAAGGTTCACCACTGAGCCAAGCCCTCTCAAAAAATATTTTCTATCATAGAAGTAAGGTATGCGGAGATGTGATTTACACTCATAGACAAAACTTAAGGAAGTATTACTTTTTAGCATGTATATCAGGATTCAGACAATAACTCTGAAATATATTTGATGCACAGTGATCTTTACGTCACACAAGATAACAAATTGTCAACAAAATTGCCTCCGTCTCCTTAAAAATAGTAGACGACTGGCGACATCAATGACTTTCCACTTCCCTAAGTTTTGTCCATGAATGTATATCATAAGAAGCAGAACTACCAATATGCAATTTTTATTTGATAGATAGCATTCTGATATATAAAATGTGATGTGCAAATCTGACAACCTCCTCCCGAAACAAATAAGAAGCGGGTGTGACACAGAATTGGTAATGGTCATATTTATTAAATTTAATTCCCTGATATTTTTTACAACTGGAAGGAGCACACAATACAATGCGAGGTCCAAATTCCAATGTCCATCTGGCCATCAACTCAGTCCAGCTTATCTCTCGAGATAAGTGGAAGGCTGAGATAGCCGGATTCACTCACTGATAACAATTTTCTCTTTTTTTAGAGAATAAAAAAAAAAACGGTAGAAAGTGGATCTGAGTATATTCGGATACTAAACGACTATCAATTAACCGCTTTTAAATATTAGAATAACTTCAATATAATACAATAACTTCGGTGAATTCTTATAACATTATTACAGTGTGAACTGATATAAACTCATTAAAATAAAAACATAAAACCTCCAGGGAAAAAATTATTTTAAAAATATTTTTAAATAAAAAATATTTGAAAATATATATATTTCCCTTGAGGCTTTATGTTTTTATTTTAATATCACTTTCTTACTGCTACTCTTTTTGTGTTGTTTTTCTTGCTTCCCTCTTTCTCTTTCTTGTTTTTTTTTTTTCCTTTTCTTCTGTATATATCGTTATTTCCTTTGTCTCACTGCTTTGTTCTTATGCATACCTCTGGTGAATCCTGTATAGGGTCAGTGACCCTGAATAAAGGCTTTTTGTTGTTGTTGTTTATTTTAATATTGATTCAAGGGATTATTTTATCTAATCATACCTCTCATGAGTACTCTGTCCTATGTGGCTGTAATGGCATTTATTAAAGTATGTAGGATAGCTATGGTATAAAAGAGATGTTTGTGTGATTTCATATACTGTTTTTTTTTTTTTTTTTTTACTTATCCTATTTCATATACTGTAAGTGCCACACACATGCTACTGAGAAAATATCATCCTATCAAAATAATAGAAGAGACAGAGAGCCCAGAGTATAGGAAGACATTACTTTCTTGAAGAAGGAATAAAAGTTAACGGCGTTTCTTTTATTAATGCTGTAAATTCGGCATGCTTTCGGACTTTGACGTGCCTGTGAAAGGACGCCACAGTGCCACAGGCCTGTGAAAGGACGCCACAGTGCCACAGGCCTGTGAAAGGACGTCAAAGTCCGAAAGCTTGCCGAATTTACAGCATTAATGAAAGAAACACGTCGCCGTTAAATTTTATTCCTTCTTCAATATGATGTCTGGCTATTACTTCTCTTGTAACATTACTTTCTACAAGATGGTTTGGAAGATGAGCTTCTTCGAAGAATAAAGAGAATTTAAATCATTGACAAGATCACCAATGGTCAGCAGCCATATCTCCCAATTACAACAAGTGACAGCCAGTAGATGACACAGCTGTCAGGGCCAGTAGAGAAAGAGGACTATGCAAATTTAGGCTAGGCGGTATGTTATCAGCAGGTGTCCTATCTCAGGATAAGTTTCTCGTGATGGCTTCTCAGGGTCAAAGACCTTTCCATATTTGACTGGTTGTGGTGGGCGGCAACCGCTGCCCCTGGGAAAAACTATTACACAGTGCTAACTATTATTATTATAGTTAACTATTATTATTACAGTTAACAATTATTACAGCTATAAGTATATTTATACGTTTATATATTTTTATATAAATATGAATGCCGGCCAGGCAGCCTCTATCTTTACGATATATTTATACGGTTAACTATTATTTGCGCTAACTCTTTTTATAGCTAGATATAATCACTCCCAATTATTTTTAGATTCAACAATTATTTGCCAAACTAATTTTATAGATGGCGATTGTTTTAGATATCTATTATTACAGCTATAAGTATATACGATTAACTATTATTTAAGCTAACTCTTTTGTCCTTGGTGTAGAAATCGCCTCAAAAGTTGGAAAAGCCTAATATATTTGGCAACGGCATAGACAGAAGAAGACACTGACAAACCACTTGTGTATCAAACACTGCTGAGAAAACTATATGGACAAATCAAATTGTAGAATAATTGTTCATATGGTCACCAAAACTCGACTTGATGGAGGCTAACAACAACAAACTTCACTGTACACAATACCAACACTGGAGTTCAAATAAATTGCACCCGGATTGGCTGATCAATATCACGTGATAGCAGAGAGAATCAATCACAGTGTCAAAGTCGTATTTATTTATTTATATAAAAAAATCCATTACGAAGAGATTAATAACTTTTCATTTTAAAATAACACACATTTGTGTTCACCTTAAAGTTTCGATTGGCTTGATACACGAAGTAAATATCTGAAAATTATAATAAGGTAATTTGAATAATGTAATGGCCGAAAATTATTTTTCTAAGCAATTAAAATAATTAGTTATAATTAACAAATACGCCGAAAATTAGGCATCTTTCCATTATACCACAGAGCAATAAACATTACCTTGAAGATCAAGGTTGCCTGGCCCGTATTCAAACACTCATGGACAAAACTCAAGGAAGTTGTAGCTTTTACCATGTATATCGGGATTCAGACAATAACTCTCTGAAAGATATTACAGTGACCTTTATTGAAGATACGAGATAACCAAGTGTAAACAAAATTGACCCTGTCTCAAAAAAAAAAAAAAAGAAGAAGAAACTGGTGACATCAATGATTGATTTGGCATTTCATTTTTATAGAGATATGCATTTGCCTGTGGAAATTAGTAATATAATTATCCATAGCGCTCTTTGTTGTTGTTCTAATACGGATTTCTATAACAATCATACACGAGTGGATGACAATCATAGCCAAACCCAAAAATGAACCACGCCCTCCCCGAATATACATTTTTGACTCTTTCGTTTAGTGGTTGTATATAGTAATTTGTTTTATATGAAATTTATTAAAATAAAAGAGCAATAATAAGGATTAGAATATACATATCGTTTGGAAAATAGAGCAATCCATATATAAATATTTAAATAAAAATGCATATATTGGATCAAAATATTATTTATTTTACCAATATTTCAGTTGGCTGAACGACAACCTTTTTCAAGGTATTTAACATATTAATGTGTACATATCATGTGTCAAAAATAATCATTTTATGAAGAGATTTACAAATTTATTATATTTTGTGCTAAATCTCTTTTAAACTTCCCTCTTTACCTCTCTCTGTAATTTCGTAAATACTAATTTTGGTTTTTACATGAAATAAATTGATATATCACACACACACATTCTGAAATTTATATCTTTCCTAATTTTCTACATTACAAATATATTCATTGATAGATGGTGCTAACTATCATTTTTAAATTGTCTCGTGAGAGTTATTGTCCTTTTCTATAGATCTCTAACAATTCAGACAATCCCGGCGGTGGCAATGGTAGATCATCAATGTATAAACATTAGACTGACTGGATTGTCAGTAGAAGCATAAGTTTAAGGAAAATGAAAAATGATATAGCTCAAATTTAATGAAAGTATTAAAAAAACAAAAATATTTTCTCACAATGAGTTTCTTTTTATTTTGAAACGCTAGCTTTCAAGTGATAATCGCTCTTCAACGGGCTTAATAAAAAAAATCGACTATATCTTTAAGAAATATTTACAAATATATACGTACGCAGCGTGGATATTTTTCACAATTTTATCATGAAGTAATGAGAGTACGATTTGATGAAAGAAATTTCAATATGATTATTAAGAGAAAAAATAAATGAAAATGCTAATAAGATTTATAAATTCAATTGCCATCTATATCAATCAAATCTGCAATAATTAATGTTTTGTGGCAATATGTTTCATCTCTACAGACCATTGTGCATCCATTGTAGTAAGGTCTATAAAGATGAAAAGATACACATTGCCAAAATATTAATAGTTGCAGAGATTTTTTAACGCTAATAATAATAGTTTGTAAAAGTATAAACATCTACACGCTGTTCCAACTGTTGTAAATGGCAATTTTGTGAACACATTTCATAATTATACGATGTACATATTTCAAGATATTATTTCTAATTACTATATTCAAAATTTGACATCGAATTTGTAATTTGCGTGCTTCTCAATGTTTAATTGTGTTAATATCACAATGATCTGATTTGTATATAATTTCATATTTACACGCAATTATCCTAATTGTGGATATGGCGTGTCTTTGCAACTGTTAAATAAATAAATAAAAGAATAATTAAAAAAATAATCATTGATTTTGGCAAGTTCATCAAAGTTTTGAAGACAAAGAAAAATATTATAAATGCGTACTTACCTAAAATGTGATGTTTTCCAGTTGACTAGAATGAATGTTGAGATGAACTACCAAATGTTTGTAGTTCCAAAGTAGTAGAAGTTTGTTGAACCTCGGAGACACTACATCCAGATAGTTCGAAGTGCAGAGTCGAAACTGAACAGAGGCGTGACGTCACGGTGGTCTGTGATTGGTCAGTACAGCTATCAGATAAAGATGTTGGGGTCAATAATAGAGTCCGCGGTTAAATGGGATTTATATATATATTAATGGACTTTAATGTAAACTGTTGAAGTCAAGAGCTCTGGAAAAAAAAACCCAAGATTTATAAGACTTTTATCTCCATTGTGATAACACTCCGACGGATCTAAATAGAAACGTACTTTTCTTTATATACTGACACTTGCCGACTAGAACTAAATTAATATTAAGTTAGACTCCTCAAATTAGATTCCTTTAGAATTCAATGGTTATCTTGACCATCAAAACTTATTCATAGTTGAATTAACAACAACAACAACAACAAAAGGCTTTTATTAGGGCCCATTGCCCTGTATTAGTTGAATTAAGCATGCTGATTACATATATAAAAAAAGACAACAACACCCCGAAATCTAATCCCATATTGAACACCTTTTTTCTTAAAAAAAAAAAATCTTTGATAGCCCGGAATTTTGTACAATTCCGACTTTATAAGTGTGCATTAGTAGCCAAATGTGTGAGCGGACTATAAGGAAGAATTAAAATATAGAGAATATAAATAATAGAAATATCAAAAAATTAATTTGAAAATATAATTAAGGATTATAATTTTAAAAGGTTTACGCAGAAGCTTCGACAGTTACGCGTCTTAATTGCGGAACATAGCAGAAAAAAAAGGGGGGGAAGACGTGAAGAGAGTTAGAGTAAAAAAAATAAAAATAAAGATAGAACACAATGATGATATTTATTCAAACATAAATGGGTAAAGAAAGTTCAATAAAAATTAAAAGTGTATTTTATAATGTAGTTTAAATACGTATTATGAAGATAAAGAAAAACATAATGTGAGTAGAAGGAAATTTCTATTTTTATTTTTGAGATGAATATTCTTAATCTATGAATATTTTAAATGTTTAATAGTAAAAATCCAACAACGGAACCAAGATTAAACATAGGCTTTCAGCGCGTCATATACTTGTTCAAAAAAAAAAAAAAAAACTGCGGTAAAGACCCAGATATTCTTCGATAAAAATGAATACAAAATGATTTTTTCCCCTTATTTTTATTATATATATTTATGTTGTTGTGTAATTTTTTATTTTCGATAATATAATCACTGCCCCCCCCCAAAAAAAATTGTATCATCAAGAAATACTATTACTTATATAAATATTCTGAAAATTAGTGCGCTATATAATGACATTTAAAACTAATTGATATTTAAAAAGAAGGATGTAAATTTATTGAGATACACAGCTTTTATCAATATTTAGTGTGTCCTCCTTTGACACGTATATACAAGCAGCTACACGGTGAGCATACTGTCATATAGTGTTTTTATGGCTTCTTGTAGGATGCTAGACCAAGCTATTTAATTTTTTTTTTTGCTGAAGCTATTGAAGATTACTTGCTTTTGTAGATTGTAAAATTTCCCACCCCATTATGTGTCTAATAGATGCTCATTTATGGAAATATCTGGGAAACATGCGGGCCAGGGAAGGATGTCAACATTTTGAAGGAAGGCTCGTGAAATGTTGGCTGTATGTGGTCGGGAATTGTTTTTTTGGAGAATGGCATTATTAGTCTGCTCAAGAAATGGTAACATAACAGGTTTCAACACATCTGCAATGTGTAGCTGAGAAGACATTGTGTCTTAAATAAAGACTAAAAGGGTCATACTTTATAGCTGATGCCACCCCACACCATGAAGCCAGAGTTTCTTGCTGTATGCCTTTCCACAATACAATCCTGATGGGATCCTTCTTGGGTCTACGTCTAACATGTATCCTGCCATCATGAACCTCCAAACTGAATCTGGATTCATAAAAAAAATGATAGAATGCCATTCTTGAGCCCTAAGACTTTTCTCTTCACATCAGCTGAGCTTGACGCTTCCATATCTGGCAGAGAGTGGAATTCTTAATAAAGGCCGACGACTATGGAATTCTGCTTCGATAAGACAGTTATTAATGGTGTTCAGACATGACTCCTCAATCCAGGATGATCGTTCCATAGTTGTCAACTGGTGGTAAGACTTGTTTTTCTCTCTTTAGTTGGTTTGAAAATATAGTACGAGAGCGTTCTCTTGATAATATGACTTCAATCAATCAATTTACTATGATATCATGTTATAGTAGAGCAGAAGCTTTGATTTTAAAAATTATAATAACATAACATATAAAAATATATTATAAAGGACTGCGGCGTATGATTATAAAACACTTAAAGTTGCACCGCATAAGTTTCTTTTCTGTGAAAAATCAATATTTATTTCAAAGATAAATATTTACTATTTCTAACTTTTTTGGATGAAGTATGAAAGGGTGAAAATATGAAGAGTAATGGCGAACGGAAAAATAAAAGTGTCCAGTTCGCCATTACTCTTCATATTTTCACCCTTTCATACTTCATCCAAAAAGGTTAGAAATAGTAAATATTTCTCTTTGAAATAAATATTGATTTTTCACAGAAAAGAAACTTATGCGGTGCAACTTTAAGTGTTTTATATAAAAATATCTCAATTTCTGTGAAATCCAAAATGGAAACATGTTACGAGTGTAGATTTTGACGTAAAATATCCGGCTGGGTAGAGGGCATGTCAAAGGTCCAAGGTGACATTGTCTGGCAGTCTGTCAAAATGTGACGTCTTAATGGAGTTGTCCATCCAAACTTAAACCAATTGTAGCTAAATACCGCGCCATCTATATATAAGAAATAAAACCATTAAGATTTTTTTCGAATAAAGCAAACTTTATACTGTCCTTACTGCGATGAATATTGGGAGGGCTTGGTTCATCACAGCGTTTTCGCCAATTTAATCCACCAGACCGCTTTAGGACTCTAATATTATTGGACGATTCTGCTTATATATGCTACACTGAAGTGTCTTAGAAATGGTATTCAAGTATAGCCATGTATAATGGTATAGACAGTAGAATTACATATTTCCATCCAGGAATGCTCTTCCGCAAACAATAAAGACATGGTCAGTTAAGCCTGTTAGTTAATTATATGGCAATAACGCGCCATCTATACATAATAAATAAAATCACGAATGTTTCCTGTAAAAAAACTCTCGTTGTTCTTTATTGTGTTTTTTTTTTTTTTTTTGTTACTACCACAGTTGGTGTCTTCGTGTCCAATGAGGAGTATCATATGTCTCAATGCATCTCTATCACAGCAGTCGCAATATTCTTTATCTGGAGGAGATCACCATATGTTGTGTATGTGTATTGTCTTTGTCGTGTTCAATGTAGAGCCTCAGATGTCTCCGTGCATCTCTATCACAGGAGTCGCTATGTGCGCTTTCTCTTTTTTTGCTCCTCATTGGAAAAAAAAGGTTGAACATTTGAAAAATCGTTGCTGAACTATTATTTCCAACTGAGCCTAAACTTATCATCGAACTGGATGTCCCAAATCAAAATTTAAGATCATGGATTCGAGCTATGGCACTCGTCCTTCGAAGCTACTTGGATATACAGGAATGCTTTTACGATTTCAATATATCGATTTGGGATTATGGAAAATGTTTAGATTTCTCTGTAATGATATTTTTTACAAGTTTTGAAATTAAAACAACATTTTCCAATAGCTATCGACCTTAGGGGAGAAGATATATCCAAGCAACAACTCCAGAAAAATATTTGTACAGTTTTATCGATTGTTTATATCAAAATTCCACTTTCAAAATGTTCTAAATCCATTCGAAAATAACACTATAAAATATTTCAAAATTCTTCGGCCAATATTGATGATCTGAGATGCTTACACTGTGGTACGGTTTGAATTTGTTCACCGGAAACTATCCCATAATTCAAAACGAGGAAAAGGCCAAACAGGTGAATGACTTTGTCCTGAAGGTGGTCAATGACATTTGTCCGACCACCTTCAGATGTTTCGAATCCAAATTCTTCCAGCAATGTGCAAATAGGAGCACAGTCTACGGATCAACCTTACAGGACGTCATATTCCCAAATCTCAAGAATCCTCCATGCGAAATTGGCATCTATGCACCTGATCCAGATGCTTATGATGTCTTCAACGAATTCTTTGATCGCACAATCTCAATTTTACATGATTGCTATCATTTCACAGCTAAGACACCACCAACCTATTATGGTGATCCCAAGAAATTTCTTGATATTGATCCTCTAAAGACTTACATCTTGTCAACACAGATACGATGCATACGCAACCTAAATGGCTATGCCTATACGCCGAAACTGACTGTTGAACAACTTCTACAAATCGAGAAAACGATCAAGTTGGCTCTATTTCAAATCAGTTCGTTTGATACCGGCTATTATTACAGTTTGGATAACTTGGTACCCGAGAAAGAAGCCACTCTACGAGGATTCAATTTTCTCTTTACGAATTGTGATTCAATTCTTCGAAATGCAAATGCATACAACGCTTGGCCAAAGGGCAGAGGAGTCTGGTACAATTCTTCCAAAACGATTCTCATATGGGTAAATGAAGTGGACCATTTAAGAATGATGGCAATGCAGAAGGGAGCCAATTTTCCAAAGATCTATGGCGATTACATAAAATACTTGACATTCTTGGAAAACAAACTGGAATTCCATATCCATTCGAAATTAGGGCATTTATCCTTTTCACCGTTGAACTTAGGTACAGCGATGAAAGTCTCGTGCAAGATGTATCTTCCCAACTTCAACTCGCGGCAGGAATACATGGGGTTG
>CP092881.1:10307994-10425471 GCA_030710605.1 Cordylochernes scorpioides | reverse complement strand
GGGAATTGATGTATATAGTTTGTTCATTTGTTTTAAATTAAATATCAAATTGATGTATATATTTGTTTAGTTATTTTGCATATTTTCATCTGTGAATAAACTTATAATTTGGTCTATGAAAATAAAAATATTGGACCAGTGACCAAAACAAACTGTAATAGATCGCTTAATGTTATATATTTAAGTATAGAGAATTGTTAGGCAGGATATATATATTTTAAATGTTTGCTTGTGTAATTATAATCTTAATTGAATAAAATATTTAAATTATAAATGTGTTTATAAATCTTAAATACCAAGCATTAAAACACTTTCTACCTACCATTCTTTTATCACCTACAAATTTCATTCAGATTGGTCAAATCTTATGACAACGGATTCGGAACAAGTGGGATATGCAAATTATACCGTTATCGGGATTGATGAATCCCAGACTAGAATAGTAAGTTTCTTCCTACCTACCATTCTATATCAGCTACAAATTTCATCCAGATTGACCAAATCTTATGGCAACGGAGTCTGAATAAGTGGAATAATGCAAATACACCGAATCGGAATAACAATGGTGATATCCCAGCTAACGACCCTATGGCAGTGATTACTCACTATTCTATAATCGGTTACAAGTTCAAACAGTTGATTAAATATTGTGGTAACGGATTCAGAACAAATGGTATATACAAATAACACTGTTATCGGGCCAATTTGCATAATTAACGGAGTAAAAATTAAACTGAGACCTCTTTTAGGCCTTATTCGTAGGATTTCATAGTTTTATCTGGATTATTCAATACCGTGGAACATGATGAACAAAAACACACATTTCTTATTTTTGCATTAATATTTTATCGTTTTTATTTTGTTTGCAAGTAGGTGAAATTATATGACTTGTTTAATACACTATTAGGTTTATTGTGGCTTATTCTTCATCATTACTGATAGTGTTTTACTAGGGTGATGAACAAGTGTTTTGATGTATAATTGAAGGAGAGGTGCCTCTTATGGTACATGAATATCATCCTCCAACAACTTTATATTGCCTTCTAGCCTAAAATCCGTCCCATGCCACTTTATCTTAAACACCTGTTTGGTGAATTTGACCGATTTTATAATACTTCTCGTTGAATGTTATGAAATCGAAGACACAAACTGTACTGATGATGGCCGAAGTCCGAACTAATTTATACAAGTTGTTGGCTTTTTGTCTGAATTTGCATAAACTGGTGTTGTGGCATTCTCTATGATCACTAGGAAATTTTACTAGGGTGATGATCATAATGCATCGTTCTAATTTTAAAGGAGAGGTGCCTCTTATGGTTCTATCAAGTATGTTATAATGTTTATATATGCAATAGTATGAAAATAGAGCAATCCATACTTAATTCATTAAATAATAAAAGACATATATTGGATTTTAAAAATATATTTATTTGCCATTATTTCGGCTGGCTGAACGCCAACCTTTATCGAGGCATTACATTTTTGTATACACAAACTCAGCGCCGCATAGTGCCCGCATAGTGCGGCGCTGAGTTTGTGTATACAAAAGTAATGCCTCGATAAAGGTTGGCGTTCAGCCAGCCGAAATAATGGCGAAATAAATATATTTTTTAAATCCAATATATACCTTTTATTATCTAATGCAATAGTATAGGATGTAAATTTGTTTAATTACACAGTATAAACAGTTCCAACCCACTCCCCACTATAATTATCATCGTCTGTAATATATGTACTTGAGATATTTATCACAAACTAGCGGATGTACCCGGCTTCGCCCGGGTTTTACCCGAGTAAAGGTTTGTCTAACGAACATTTGTTATAAAACAATTCTCTATAAACTTATAGAAAAAAAATAATAGATATATTTTGATAATTTGAAACTCGTAAATTTGAATCTCTCGATAAAGTGAACATTTTTTCCCGGTCCCTGTGTGCCGTGTCATCCTGAATTTTGTCTTTCCTAATTTTATACATTACAAAATCATCGTTTTATCTAGTGATCATTTTTCCCGGTCCCTTGAAAAATACTCGATAAGTTGAATAAAATCAATATTAATTGGTTCCCTCGGTAATTGGAAGTTAAAGGAATAGTATCTTTGCCTTGGAATTGTATCATTATTCTTGTCTCAAATAAATTGCCGTGTCATCCTGAGATAATCTTACTTTTGATAAATAATCTTTAAGATAATAAACTTAGTGATAATAAAACTTATAGATAAAAAACTTGTTATCATCGTCGCAATGGTGGCGCTGCTTGCGAGTTAAATCTACAAATCTGCAAATAACTCTAAGGAATTCAGAAATTATTTTTTCAGAAACCTTCCAGTATTATACTAAATAACTTCCCAAAGTTTCATGGCGTTCCAATGAGTGGTTTGATCAGGCATAAAGGACAGACACACACACATACATTCATTTATATATATATATAGATTTATATCAATCAATAGATTTTTCAATAAAAAAAAACATCATTTTTACAACATTATTAAATATCTAAATGATTAATTAAAAATCCTATTTTTTAAAAAAATATTATTTTCTTAGAAGTGTTGGTCAAAAACCAATAAATACAGTTCATTAATCTGTAATTAGGGACATAGTGACAATTTTAATTTGATTTTTCTTTCGCTTTCAATAGAGAACATTAAAAAAAGATTAATTATGCCACTCGATGGATTTTTACATTATTTAAAAAACTTGTATGTGCGGATGTAAATTTTTAAATTTCTTCTTTTGTCTACAATTAGTGAACACACTTTTTCAATTGGATTGCAGCACTTATTGAAGCTCGCATTTTTATTTTGAAAATTCAAATCTTTTTACTATAATTTTATATTGTCTTTTTTAATATATATCTCATCGGTAGAGTTTATTAATTTCTTTGAAATTAATTTATCGAGAAAAATTAAATATTCTTTATAAAGAAAATAAAAAATTCGTTTGTGAGTTATTAAATTTGTTAATTTTTTATATTTTTTCTTGTATATATTGTTTTATTAAAAATAAAAAAGGCATATCCTGACCAGTAGCACACGTGCTTTACAGAAGGCAGAGCGCCATCTGGTGGAACAGAAATCAACTAACATTGATTTAGCCTGTTCCCTGATATTTGGCCAACTCAATTTCTTGATAAATCAAGAAAAGCCAACACCTGACCCACTTATTTTTTTATTTTTTCTATTGTTTTTTCATATAGTTTTATGTATTATAGAATATATATTAATTTAGCTCTCTCTTAAAATTTACGGGAAAAAAACTTCTATGTCATTAAAAAAACATCATTCAAAACATATTAAAAGATAAAATTATCACTTATAAGCTATAAAATTATTTATTATTTTTTTGAAAATTAAAGGCGATCTCACTTATTTAAATCTTAGATAATAAAATACATATATTGTATTTAATAAATCATTTTTTAATCCAATAGACGTCTTTTTTATTGTCCTAAAACTATATATCAAAACACATTCATTTCCAATATTTAAAATGCAAATTTTTAGAATTTCCACACAATTAAAAAATATGTTTTTTATACAAAGTATAATCAGAAGATATCCGTTTTGGAAATTATGGAAATATATAAATATGTTTTAAAATTATAAATTATAAATTTAAAATATATACCAAAACGCATAAAGGGAGGTTTAAAAGAAGTTTCGGAACAAAGCTTTACGTAGTTGCTTTTATAACGAAGAGTTCCTCAAAATGATTATAAAGTATAATAATACAAATTAATAATAAAATTTAAGATAAAAACTTGGATAAGATAAACACATAAAGTTCAACTGAAGTCCTAAATCCGTTCCTGTAAGAGGCAATCAAATTTTATATAAAAAATACTTATAGACAAAACTTAAAGAATTTGTACCTTTCAACAAGTGTATATCTGGATTCAGACAATAACTCTGAAAGATACACTCATGGACAACACTTAAGGAAGTTGTTTATTTTAGCATGTATATCGGGATTCAGACAATAACTCTGAAAGATATTACAGTGACTTTTATTGAAGACACACGAGATAACCAAGTGTTAACAACCTCTGTCTTTTTCAAAACAGATCAGCGACCATATCAAAATATGAAACTTACTTAAGTTTTGTCCATGAGTTTATATCATGATCTGCTATGATCTACTAAAAAAAATAAGCAATAAAAAACAGTATAATGATATTATTAGAAAACAGATCAATTATAACATCACAAAAATATTTCTCATAAACAGGAGTACACATGTATATAACCAATTGTATATGTCATAATATATGCTCTTCCAGGATTAATAAAATAAACCAACAGCCAACGAGAGAGAAATGGGCCGCTAAAGCGAGACACTTCAGACAACTAACTAACGACCATTTTTTGGCCACATTCCTGAGGGGGGGGCGTCACCACCTGGCCGGTTGTGTAACAGGGAAAACAGTCGTTCAAGAGATAACGTCTCGCTCGCTCTCTCTCGCTGGCTGCCTGGATGATTTGCTCTAACAACTCGTCGTGTGATTATTTCTCTCCTCAACACATTTACCACTATATTGCCACATGAAAAGTCGACAGGATAAGATATGGCCGGGAAGCGAATCCCTCATATACCGGAGTATGAAGAAACAAGAAGCCAAGCCACGATGATCGACCAAATACCCAACTCAACTGTAACCACTCCTCTTCGAGCCCTCAACCCCTTCCTCGCCAACCTTTGAACCGTGATCCCGAAGAAGTATTCACCTACGACGGAGATGGAGCTGCCCACGCACTTCTTCCAGCACTATATCTACCCAAGAACGACCACCGTGCCAGAGCAGGACACCTTCTCCATCATCATGGACAAGACTCCGCCATATCCCTGCCGCTACTGTGATGTACAACACTGGTACGCTCAGTGTCACAGACAGAACTCTCCCGAATCTCAATGAACTTACCTGCTCTCTAAACCAGCATAACCTGTAAGTGAAATTGTTTACCCCTTCCATTCATTCTTTAAATAAGTCATTCCTTGTAAATTGTCCCAATATTTACATAATTAGCTCCATTTATTCTCTCCATGCCTATTAACAATGAATTTATGCTCCATACTATTTATCTAGATATTTGTAACTCATTTAATTAGTTACCTTACCAGTAGAATTTAACAATCGTTATTTTAATTAAATAATTCCATTTTTAACGTAACTCTTTAAAAAAAAAAAAAAAGCTCTTTAAAAAAAAAAATTGGAATTCTACCTATTAATGCTTTAACGATTTTACTATTAACAATAGATTTTTCATAATCAATTTATTTATAAAATATGTCTCCAGCACCTAAACCTTTGTATATCTATTTGTATAGACCTCTCCTACTTGTAAGCACGGCTCACGAAAAATAATTTCTTTCCCCTAATCGATTCAAAATTCACCCTGTAATTCAGGCGTCGAAGAATTCCAACCACCACGTGAGCCTTGCTTACAACCAACCCTTGGTGACTCTTATCTATCTTCCCCTTAATGCCCCTCTCATTCTTACAACTTTGTTAACTTATACCAGCTCAGGACCTTTATAGATAATTATTGATTAATCAATTATCGAACTTCTATATTGTCATTTCAAATCCTAACCTTCGCCCTTCATTTATGATAAATTATTTCGTAGTTCATCTCTAGCCTATCCACCGACCCACACCATCTAGCCAATGGCGTGTTCGTCACAGGGTGCAGATTGACTAACTGCTAGATATTTATCAATCCCTTTTTGTTCGCACTTTGAACAATCTGCATCGAGCGACACAGTTCGCCTCTTCTCCTCGCGCCACACGTTCGCCACACGGACCCTGTCTTCAAAATCTATGTTTGTCCATTGTCCAAACCAGCACGATATAGCCTACCCTCCGATATTTCCCACGGAGGTACGTTAAACATCGTCGCTGATTCTGTCCGGTCCGTCATCATTTCGCGCAGACATGGTCTTACTTTCAACCCACCGCGAAATCATCGCCTTGCACAAGCTCCCACGACGGTTCAAACACCTCGTGTCCGAGCAGCTTGTCACTTGTAATGGACACCGCAGTCCTCGTCCCAATTTTCGGCACTGTGCGAGCATACTTCCCGCAAATTAAATATAAGTCCATCCGACTTCCTCACCTACACACGGGACTTTTCCCCTCGGACTCGCTACACAAGTAACTACATAGATAAGTTAGATTGGCCCAGGGCAAGTCTCCCCTCGCTCTGTTCGCCGAGGTTCTAACATTGTATGTAGTTTTATATTTACCTCAGTCCTGAGCTCACACAATTGTCAACCTCAATCTCATTTCTCGTACTCTACACTTATAGCATAGAAAGCCCATGACAAGTTTCCCCTTGCCATGTCCGCCTGAAAAATATCTTAAAGTGTAGAGTTCCCCAGTCTTAATGATCTTCAGAATTTCACCATATGTATGTGACTCTTCTTCTCGTTGTTCACACTCCTCCATATCACTTCCCTTATAGTACATTAGATTTTGTTGTATATAGCCTTTTATAACCTTGATATTTTCAAGATTTCCTTAAATGTCAAACTCCCCGGTGTTGTAAAACTGCTTGTAAATAATATTTACTTGTGTACTATACAATATTTTATTTACATAAAACTATCTCACCATTACCTTAACTAATTTTAACTGTAAAATTATTTTCTCTATTCCTGGCTTCACCAGCTTTAAATATACTTAAACTATGTTCGAATAAATAAGCTTGAGGGATGAGTCTCTTTTAATTACCTTTATTTCAAGCTTTCGGGCTCAACCGCCCTTCGACAGGACAAATTATACGCTACTAAAGTTTTCAAATCTAATCTTTATAAACATTTGAGAGACGCCTGTGTCTCGAGTGTACTACGAGGCTTGCCGCGGGAGGGGGATGAGATCTTTGAAAAAGATGGCCGTTTAGCCCATTGAATTATCGGAAATAAAATATTATTTGTTGAATTGCAGAGTTCATGATACCGAGGGGGGTTTGGTGGCTGCAGGGAATATTACATTGTATATTTCAGGTAAATCAATTTTTCTATTGAGGCTATGGAATTTGCCTGATAGGATAGATTCTATGATTAGTCTTTGGTGTTTGTTGGCAATATTAGAATAGTGGATTTTCGGTGATGTAATGTTGAAGGAATGGCCAGTTTCATTTATGTGCTGTACTATTAAGGATCTATGGTCTAAGTTATCAATATTTCTTTTGTGTTCATGAATTCTGATATTGATATGTCTCCCGGTTTCGCCTACGTAGACTTTTGGGCAGTTCATACATTCTATGGAGTAAATAGCGTTTCGTGGTGTGCTGTTAGGTTCATTGAATTTCATGATCTGGTTTCGGAGAAGGGATCCAGAGGTAGGTGCGCAGGTGAAGTAGGTTTTGATTCCAAATTTCAATAAGAATCTCGCTATTGTGGAGGATAATGGTGAATATGGCATATTGCAAATAGATCTGTATATTGGAGACTGTGTCTTTTTAGTTGGGTCATAAAAGTGTCGCAATATAAAGGATATCGGGTATGCGCAGTCCCTGAGGTTAGCTAATATGTTCTGTGTTTCGAGGTTCTTGTACATCTGGAGGGAGCAGTGGGTATGGACTCGTTTTGATAGAGCAATGACTGTGTTGATTTTGTGACTGATAGGACAGAAGGACGAGTATTGAACATAATTAGGACGGAAGGATGGTTTATAATAAACGGTGGTGTGCAATTCATGTTGATGCCGGATGATTTTAACGTCGAGAAATGGAAGGGTATTATTGGTTTCTTTTTCAACGGTGAAGTGAAGATCAGGGTGATAATTGTTTAGATTGTAGAGGATGTCATCGGTTTTGGTGGTGGTGCAAATGCAAAAGATGTCATCAATGTACCTGCGCCAAAAGACTATATCATGGGGGAAATTGGCGGTAATCCTTCGGTCTATTGCGCGCATAGAGATCTCAGCAATTGTGGTCGATAGAGGGCTTCCCATTGGGGACCCTTTTGCTTGCCTGAATGATTCGGAGTTATATGTGAATATGCAGTTATCTAGACATATGGAAATTAGTTGTGTGATTTTTTGGATGATATCTGTATCAATATGCTGTTCCTGCAGAAGTTCTATTGTATCACTTATGATCAGAGGATGTGGAAGGCTGGGGTATAAGGCTTGCACGTCGAAAGACACCATGATGCGGTCAGATTCAGGTTTGATCTTTAGTACTTCTCCTATAAAGGTATGGGTGTTGGATATGGGGAATGGGTCATTCTGTAATTGGAGGAACGGTTTCAGGAAGTTGGCTAAAAATCTGGAAAGAGGGGCTGTTGGAGAAGAGAAAAAGGCCACTATAGGACGCAAAGGAGTTTCAGGTTTGTGTGTTTTTGGGAGACCATAAATATAGGGCTCATTGTGTGGGCTGGACAGGTTAGATAGGAATTCTTTAAGTTCATCGTCTGAGATCTTGTGGTCGGTATTCATCTTTTTCAGTTCTTTTTTGAATGATTTATAAGCAGATTTTTTATCACTTTCGGAAATGGGATGGAAAGCGGTTCGGTCTTCTAGTATTTTGAGCATTTTGCTGTTGTAGTCTGATCGATTAAGGATAACTGTCTGTCCTCCTTTGTCTGCTTGGGTGATGACGATTTCTTTTTTGTTGCTTAGATATTGCAACAATTTCCGTTCATGGGGGTTGTAAAGGGGGAGATTGGGAGGTGACACTATTAAATTGGTGACTTTGTTTCGTATAATGATTCTTTCTTGTAGATTGAGTCTGGTAATGGCTGATTCGATTCCACTTATAATTCTAATGGGGTCTGGTTTCTGGACTGTTCTATATTTCATTCCTTTTGCTAGTAAGATTTCTTCGTCTAATGATAAGGTGGCATTCGACAGGTTCATTATAGCGCTTGTTATGTTCCGTGGGTTCAGTTTTGGACAGTTATATTTGCGGGCCCAATGTTCCAGTTTTTTGTGGTGCTTGGTCGTAATCTCTGTCTTTAAAGAAAGCACTTCTGAGGTGATATGTTTCACCATCTCGTACATTCTCTGAGGTGGCACTACTTGAGAGGTGAGGCAAATTAATTCTTTGATGGTTTTGGAAAGAAAACGGATATGAGAATAACATCCCTGTGTTCTGCATCTTAAAAGTTTCATTTGAGTGTCTTTGATTACTTTGCAGGAGAATGGGTTCTTCACTGGGTCCTTAATTCTCAGAGGCGGTGGGATGAAATTTAACTCTTCACACCTGCGATTGAAGGCAAGGTGCATCTCCATTTGGTGAGCTGGATGACTTTTTCCGGATCTGCTGAAGATAATAGTGGATATCTCTATCCGAAAACATCTGATTCATGCTAAAACTTTGGCTAACAATTAATAGGTAATCCCTTAATATTATGTTCGAATAAATAAGCTTGAGGGATGAGTCTCTTTTAATTACCTTTATTTCAAGCTTTCGGGCTCAACCGCCCTTCGACAGGACAAATTATACGCTACTAAAGTTTTCAAATCTAATCTTTATAAACATTTGAGAGACGCCTGTGTCTCGAGTGTACTACGAGGCTTGCCGCGGGAGGGGATGAGATCTTTGAAAAGATGGCCGTTTAGCCCATTGAATTATCGGAAATAAAATATTATTTGTTGAATTGCAGAGTTCATGATACCGAGGGGGGTTTGGTGGCTGCAGGGAATATTACATTGTATATTTCAGGTAAATCAATTTTTCTATTGAGGCTATGGAATTTGCCTGATAGGATAGATTCTATGATTAGTCTTTGGTGTTTGTTGGCAATATTAGAATAGTGGATTTTCGGTGATGTAATGTTGAAGGAATGGCCAGTTTCATTTATGTGCTGTACTATTAAGGATCTATGGTCTAAGTTATCAATATTTCTTTTGTGTTCATGAATTCTGATATTGACATGTCTCCCGGTTTCGCCTACGTAGACTTTTGGGCAGTTCATACATTCTATGGAGTAAATAGCGTTTCGTGGTGTGCTGTTAGGTTCATTGAATTTCATGATCTCAGGGACTGCGCATACCCGATATCCTTTATATTGCGACACTTTTATGACCCAACTAAAAAGACACAGTCTCCAATATACAGATCTATTTGCAATATGCCATATTCACCATTATCCTCCACAATAGCGAGATTCTTATTGAAATTTGGAATCAAAACCTACTTCACCTGCGCACCTACCTCTGGATCCCTTCTCCGAAACCAGATCATGAAATTCAATGAACCTAACAGCACACCACGAAACGCTATTTACTCCATAGAATGTATGAACTGCCCAAAAGTCTACGTAGGCGAAACCGGGAGACATGTCAATATCAGAATTCATGAACACAAAGAAATATTGATAACTTAGACCATAGATCCTTAATAGTACAGCACATAAATGAAACTGGCCATTCCTTCAACATTACATCACCGAAAATCCACTATTCTAATATTGCCAACAAACACCAAAGACTAATCATAGAATCTATCCTATCAGGCAAATTCCATAGCCTCAATAGAAAAAATTTATTTACCTGAAATATACAATGTAATATTCCCTGCAGCCACCAAACCCCCCTCGGTATCATGAACTCTGCAATTCAACAAATAATATTTTATTTCCGATAATTCAATGGGCTAAACGGCCATCTTTTTCAAAGATCTCATCCCCTCCCGCGGCAAGCCTCGTAGTACACTCGAGACACAGGCGTCTCTCAAATGTTTATAAAGATTAGATTTGAAAACTTTAGTAGCGTATAATTTGTCCTGTCGAAGGGCGGTTGAGCCCGAAAGCTTGAAATAAAGGTAATTAAAAGAGACTCATCCCTCAAGCTTATTTATTCGAACATAATATTAAGGGATTACCTATTAATTGTTAGCCAAATACTTAAACTATGTTCAGCCTTCTTCAACGGGGGCCATATGTCATAATATATGCTCTTCCAGGATTAATAAAATAAACCAACAGCCAACGAGAGAGAAATGGGCCGCTAAAGCGAGACACTTTAGACAACTAACTAACGACCATTTTTTGGCCACATTCCTGAGGGGGGCGTCACCACCTGGCCGGTTGTGTACACAGGGAAAACAGTCGTTCAAGAGATAACGTCTCGCTCGCTCTCTCTCGGCTGGCTGCCTGGATGATTTGCTCTAACAACTCGTCGTGTGATTATTTCTCTCCTCAACACATTTACCACTATATTGCCACATATATATAATCACATTAATATCTCTCACAGATATTTTTATTCATAACTAAAGTTCACACGTAACACTACAGAATTTACTAAAATCTTTAATTGAAAAGGCATATATTTGATCCAAAAATCATTTATTTTACCTTTTACCATTTATATTTTGATCCAATATATGCCTTTTTTAATTAAAGATTTATTTATGGATTGCTCTATTTTCAATACTAAAATCTATACACTTCAATCTCTCCAAACCAATAGTACTACAAATAAAATACCCACAGAATTCTCTTACAAATATCTATAGAAACAATATCATAGGAAATAAACAATATAAGTATATTAGTAGAGTTGAATGTTCCAGAAGAGATAAAGAACTAATCACAAAAGTTATGTAAATTCTAGAAAGGAATAATATCTTTAATCCATCCTCTGCCAATCTTAAATGACTTCTAACTTGTGTGTCTAATGGCTGGCTCTGAGTTATGACGGCTGTGGTGTTTAATTATAGAAGCCTCGTTATTCACCATTCTCTCGGCTATGCCATATATATATAGATTAATTAGTATATATGCCTTAATATATATATATTGTTTTGAAAATAGAGCAATTCATTTTAAATTTAATGATTTTAAAATATAGGATAGACCTCATTATTTTTCCCCTTTAATATTTAAGATATTTAACTTATTCTGATTGTAACTTTTAAAATATTTTTTTTCTTGCACAAATTTCCCCCACCTACTTTGTATTTTTTAAAATTATTTCAACTGTGACATTAAAACACTATGCGGCGCTGAGTTTGTGTATACAAAATTGTAATGCCTTGATAAAGGTTTGGCGTTCAACCAACCGAAATATTGGCAAAATAAATATTTTATTAAATCCAATATATGCCTTTTTTTTATCTAATATATATATGTCACATAGAAAATGCCTCCAATTTATTATTTATGATGATCAAACTAATTATACAATTCATAGAAAATTTCTTATATATATGTCATAATATATGCTCTTCCAGGATTAATAAAACAAACCTACAGTCAACGAGAGAGAGATGGGCAGCTAAAGCGAGACACTTTAGACATCACGACATTCCAAAGGGGCGGCAAAAGGGGCCCGCCCGTCAACACCTGGGGACTATTTTGGTAGTCGGGTGGTGGCCACACAGGCAGTCGTTCAGCGGACAGCGCTCTCGCTCCCTCTCTCTCTCGGATGGCTTCCAGATTCCTCTTCCAACTCGTCGTGTGATTATTTCTCTCCTCACCACATTATTACCACTATATTGCCACATATATATATATAAGGTACATTGGATGGGGGGTTAATGGAAGAATGATATAAAGCGTCAATTTTTATTTATAGAAACAATTTTGAAAATAGAGTAATCCATAAATAGATATTTAATTAATAATATTCCATTAAGAAAAAGGCATCTCCTTATCGTGCAATTGAAAGTTACTGATGGCTTACGCCATCTATCGGAATAAATATCAACTATTTTCGTTGATTTTTTAATTATTCCAGAATTGGCCAAATACCCATTCTTGATTAATCAAGAAAAGCTAACCACGGACGCCGCGTTTCGGGGCTGTTGGCCCTCATAATATTTCAGTTGTATGTGGCTGAACGCCAACCTTTTTCAAGGTATTATAACATATTTATATGGCGCTGAGTTTGTTGTTGACAAATACATTAATATGTTATAATACCTTGAAAAAGGTTGGCGTTCAGCCAACTGGAATATATGTAAATAAATTATATTTTGATTCAATATATACCTTTTTCAATTAATAGAAACAATTTTACATAAATATTTATCTACGGTGAAACAGAAGGTACTGTATAAGAAATATCAGACAAAATCCACCATACGCGGGTTTATAACCACAGAGACATGTTGGGGTGCTAGCAGACCTTCTATCAAAGTGTGTCGTAACGAGAAATTCAAACAAATTAAAAGATTTGTTGATTATTATAGATTCGATTCTCAATATAATTGCCCTTTAGAAGGGTCTCCTTTAAGCCCCAAAGCTAGATATATAGTGAATATACTCTGTCTTCCTAAGAAGAAATTCATTTCTGGTTTTCCATTTAAACACATTATTATGCGAAAAAAATAAGAAATTTATTTTAAAAGATCCGGTGTTGATATTAAAAATAAATAAGGCATATCCTGACCGCTCACATGAACATTTTAGTAGAAGAAAGTCGATGGAAGGATGGTCTAAACCGTTGGTCTTCGACCGCTACGACCCGCGTTCGATTCCCGCATTGGACGATTTTTCTGATTAAAAAAAATGCTCCAATGCCCCCAGATTTTTGCAAAAGTCCAGCCTCACTAGCGAGTGCAAATAACTAAAAGGGCACATTTGTAAGTGCAAAGTCGAACCACTTTTCACATGTGCAGACATGTGGTGCATTTACAGTAAAAGCAGTCTTCTACATCTACCCACCATAATTATCATGGCCTGTACCACGTGTACTAGGGATAAGCAAAAAAAAAAAAATAGAAGAAAGTAAAACTCTCTGCAATACATCCCTATATATAGTCACGACCGTCTTTCCTCATCGGCCTCTGTCACGGATGCGCGCGCACAGGGAGGTCACGTGCTCGCCGGCAGCCAATAAAAATAAAAAATAAAAAACTCCCTCGAGCCGGATTTGAACCAGCGACCTAAGGATCACCGTTGTAACATCTACAATCCTCCGCTCTGCCAACTGAGCTATTGAGGGATACAAACTGTATGAATAAGTTTACCTTATAAAGTCAACTAATCCTATTTCTACACAAAATGTACTCATACATATATTATATTATATTATTATCCCTATATATAGTCACGACCGTCTTTCCTCATCGGCCTCTGTCACGGATGCGCGCGCACAGAGAGGTCACGTGCTTGCCGGCAGCCAATAAAAATTAAAAAAAAAAAACTCCCTCGAGCCGGATTTGAACCAGCGACCTAAGGATCACCGTTGTAACATCTACAGTCCTCCGCTCTGCCAACTGAGCTATCGAGGGCTACAAACTGTATGAATAAGTTTACCTTATAAAGTCAACTAATCCTATTTCTACACAAAATGTACTCATACATATATTATATTATTATATATATATATATATAGTCACGACCGTCTTTCCTCATCGGCCTCTGTCACGGATGCGCGCGCACAGGGAGGTCACGTGTTCGCCGGCTCCCTCGAGCCGGATTTGAACCAGCGACCTAAGGATCACCGTTGTAACATCTACAGTCGGGTAAAACACGGGCGTTGCCCGGGTCATTCGGCTAGTATAAATATAAGAAAAACGACTTCCGAGAGTAAGTTTCCTGTTTTATTGTATATTTTCTTCTTAAGCTTTCGGGTATCACAAACTCTTCTACAGGAGAATATATTTGTCATATACTTTTGTAGAAAGGTTTGTGATACCCCGAAAGCTTGAGAGAATATGTAAATAAAATAAAACAAGAAATTCACCATGGGAAGCCGTTTTGTTTATTGTTTATAATAAATGTTGAAAAAAATATATATGGAATTATAATTGAGAGAGAGAGAGAGAGAACGCTTCACGATTTTGCGTGTCATCCTTGCGCAGGGGCCATGCTAATCTTCTCTGTATCGTTCCAATTTTAGTATATGTACCGCCGAACAAGCGAGAGAGGGAGAGTTAAATAAATTTTAAAATATTTGCAGAGTTTCTTTATTAAGATATTGGTAGGCAAGCTTTCACGCGGTCGCTCTTCATCAGGTCACTGGCTCCGCAAAGGCGTGCAACAGATATTATATTGAATATTGTATAAAATCTCAAAAGGTTTATTGGACGTTAAAAATAATATTTAATAATAATATTTATTAAATTTTCCATTCTTCTACTCTCTCTGATATAATTCGATAAATATTCCTATAAAAATAGTCTCAAAATAACCAGATTTCTACATAAGTTTAATATAAATTCTAAACAAGTCGATATAGACCTATATTTATAGAAAAAAAAGTAATATTTCAAATAAAAAAGTTGATATATAAATATATATTTCCGGGTTTTTGGTTACATTTACTTTTAGAGTAAAAGTTGGCAATATGCAACCCAGTTCCAATCTGAATTCAAAATGGCGCTTTGGAATAAAATTGCAGCCGATCCATCTAATTTCCATCTCAGCAGTTGATTATTCCAAGTTGGAAGAAAATAAGGCAGTAGCAAAAGTATTTCGATGTGTTTTCTACAACAAATAAAAATCCGTCAGCAGTTTTTAAATAAGCGGTATTGATGAAAAAATTAATTTTAGTCAACCTATTTTTCTGATATCCAACGAAGCAATTGAGGGTTTTTTTTATTTAAAATATTCTATGGGAAAACATTTATATCAGGAAGAAGGTTTCTTTTTTATATTTTCAAAAGATTAAATTTTTTTCTATACTCGGCAGTTTGGCAAAAAATAAAATCTGTAAGAATTGGGCGTTGAAGTTGCATATTCTGTTTGGTAACCTATATAAACTTTTTATTGTTGATATGTTTTGAAATATTGACTTTTTTTACCTCAGGGCTTATCTTTTATTGCTACACAAATTATAAATATATTGAATTATACTATTTAAAAATAAATGTATGGCTTATATTTACTGTTTTTATTATTTTTATTATTATTACAGAAGCACGAAGTTTATCAGACTATTGTGCTATATTAGAATTATTTACATATATATATATATAGTGTAAAAACTATATGACAAAAATATAATAGTGATTCCACATTTAAAACTCAAGGAGCAAACTGATAAGAATGATAACTCATATCAAGTAGATTTGATTAGATTAGCAATCTAAATCTAAATTAATTATAACAATATTACTAAATACAACTATTTATATTCATATTTTGAAATAAAAAAAAATAAAAAATCATTAAAAAAAAAAGGATAAAATATAAATTTATAAATATATATATATATATGTCATAATTTGTATATAATTAAATGCAACCCCGACCCACTATGTATATATCATGTATGATTTTCAAAGACTTAATAAAGAACAAGGTAACTGGAGGAAAGAAAGTAACAAAAGATATAGGAAGTAAGACTAAAGCTGGCACGACTATTTTGGCACCCCTGTGTCAACATTGCAGGGACAGAGACCGGACGTCTCTAGTGACCGCAGAAGTTATTTTAGCCAAGATGCACTCAATACTTCCGGCAAAAACAGGACGTATCTAATATCCGTCGAAGCTATAAGCGTCAAGATACCCAATACTTCCTGACGAAATCGGATATACCAGGCAGGCCATCTTTCATCAAGGAGAGCCGCCGGCCAATTAGGGAGGAACCACTAAGTAGGTCAACCAATAGGAAAACACCATGTGATCATATCTCAACCAATCAGAGAGAAACTGAAGCTTGGTGTTAAATCGAAAAGCAAGAAATGGCAGTTACGCTTTGGCTCCCAAGGAGGTGACATCGGCTCTAGACCTCTCTCCCTCTGCTCATCCCACAGCTAAGTACAATCACCGCCATGTGATCAACTAATTAATAAGTCAAATCGCTCAACTCTTCTCAAGCTTTCTTGCCTCCAACCCAGTTGCCTTTTAATTTCAAACCTCATCATGTGTCCTGATTATTCCTAACTGTGTGCTTCACTTACCACTCAACGACTGCGCTTCAACCAAATCTCACCATTCGCATCCAACAATAAGAAACCCCGCAACGATATTGCCACAGAACGGTTAAGTCGACAGGATAAAGATTATGGAACTTAATCAGGATAAAGATTATAGAGCTTAATCAGGATAAAGATTATGGAAATTAGCCCAGGCACCAGCAAAACAAAAGGCAATGACAAACCAAGAAAGAACAAACTGGCAACGAGCGGAAAGAAACTGACAACGAACGAAGCGACAAGACACACCCTGGCGACGGTAATTTTAGAACTGACCGCCGCGCTACAAGGACCAAGATCCACGCAACTGGAAGCGGTCTTCCGGAGCGCCACCCTCGGGACAGCCGACGCCCGCACCGCCGGTACGTGTCCGAACAACCTGACGCCCACCGAGGAATCGCCACCCGCCATGCCGTACCAGTACACACGGAAGCAACCCACGCGACACGGACCCAGTGTACCGACAACGCGATCCACTCGAATGGAAGCAGTACAAATGACTAGATTTCCCTTTCAATCGCGCGGACAGTGCAAAAAGTCCCGACCCGGTCCAACAGATATTCCAAGCCAGCCATCCCAAGCCGAAGACGCCACAGTGGAGACTTTTCGAGACTAAGGTAGGCAATCCACCCAATGACACCATCAAATTAACTTTGGACTTGTATCTGACCCAGGACCTACCATGTACCTTTCTAATTGAACCAGACGCAGGTTCGAACATATTGCCGTATCATTTATACAATAGATTAAAAGCACAACTTCCCAACTTAAGTATTAAAAAACCTTCCCTTGATCTATCCACCCTAAATAGTTTTTCGAAAATAATAGGACATTTAACTTTCCCTCTGACAATAGGCCAAATAACCCGTAGAGAGAACTTCCACGTGGTAAATGCATCCTTGCCATTTGGAGTCCTTACCTTAAGAGCCCTTTATCAATATAAATTAAAACTAAATTATAATCGCGGCACTATTTTCCAACTTAGCGTCCCATTGTCTAATACTATCTACCACTTTAAACATGTGTCAAATGAATGCAAGCACGGGCTAGGCCAAAACCTGTCCCAAAGGACTCGCACAGCACCCAAAGCTTTCACACATGGAAACCCTTGCCTGCATTCATTGCCCAAACCCCAAATATTTACATGCCACCATTCTAATCTCACACCACACAACTTTTCACTCAACCCAATTACCAGTACTATATGCCCACAACACATAAAGCCACTACGGCTTCAACCTACAATTCCAATAATGCCCAAAAAAGTGTCAGTACACCAACACAGCTCACCCACTTACCACACAAAATCCATACACGCACCCATACGTCACCACGCGACAAACACACACAACCCACACAACAAACGCAACACGCACGCCAAAAGACAACAACAACGACAAACAAGCGCATGCACAACCGTTAAGAATAATACAATCATTCCGTCTACACAAAACATAGAAAAAATTCACGCCACCAAACAACCACACAATCGAAAAACATTACGATCTTTCCTAAAAACTGTGAACGTCTATAAAGAATTCATTCCAGACCACGCCCGCTTGCGGACGCCACTTATCAACCTTCTAAAAAGGGACATCATGTGGGTCTGGGATGACGAATGCCAGAAAGCGTTCACTAACCTGAAAGAAAACCTTACCACACACCCCACATTACACCTTTACCAGGAAGGTCTGCCATGCCAGGTGTACTGTCACACCTCAACATTCAGCATTACAGGCGTTCTTAAACAAGTCTACCCTGATGGGAAGACATACACCGTTCAACATTTCAGCCGATCTCTACGTAGTCACGAGCGAAATTATTCAGACTTGGAACTACAATGCCTAGCCATTGTGGAAAGTGTGGATAATTTCCGCACCTATCTAAAGGACAGAAAGTTTACAATATTTTCTGACCATCCCGCATTGCAGTGGTTGAAAGAGATCAAAGCGCCTTCAGGCAGATTGTTTCGATGGAGGTTACGATTGTCAAGATACGAATATGAGGTCCGTAGCATAAATGGAGTACAACAATATGAAACGGGCGTTGGAACTCGTATCCCATTTTGTGGCTTTCTAGATGCGCCACTCATACAGAGCCAACAGTCTTCTCCACCGGGAAAATCTCGCGTGACTATAGATCACAATAAACTGCGCACCGTCTCCCGAAAAGGAATACTTAAAACTATAGTCCCAAGTTCACTTACAGCTAGACTTCTTAAGTCCGTACACACACAACACCACCACCCAAACATCTCCAAGATGACGAGGCTCATCTCAGCACAATATTATTGGCAGAACATGACACAAGACATCGCAAAACAGGTAAAAACCTGTCCCACCTGCCGATTCGCTAGAAGAATCGATGAATACAACCAACCTTCACGTAAAAATACCGACACAGGCACCAAAGCAAAACAAAATTCGTACATAAAGCACAACGTACACACAACACAAACAATGCCAAAATTACCACATTCACATCAGAGAAACGATCACACATCTCAACCTAAACCAATTACCGCCGACATATCTCTAATAAAACCATTGACGATCAAACAGGAGAACTGTAAACCTGACAATCAGCTCAATCATATCACACCACTCCCTAAAGATATCAAACAAGAGAACTGCGAACCTACCAATCATTCAAATTCTACAATTCATAAGGTTCAAGCAAATATTTCAGAGTCCCCAGTTACAAAAATGTGGACGAACATGGGGCAATATCCTATATTTCATCTGATTCTTATCCTTTGTTTGTTACTTCTGCCATACAACTGTATCCCAATTTTGTTCATTAAATACTTGTTTATCTATGCTATGCCCGATCAGAAAATCTTCGAACTACAAGAGGTAGTTTTTAATTTAGGACAAGCATTTTTTAATTTTGGACAAACAGTTTTTCATTGTGGACAAGCAATTCTTCATTGTGGACAAGCAATTCTTCATTGTGGACAAGTATTTATAAAACTTCTCATAATTTTAGGAACCATCTTCGCAGAAAATCTAAATAAACTCCGAAGAGATAGCAGTAACTGAAAAGATAACCAACCAGTGTCGGAGAAATCACGCTCCAAAAACAAGCCCTGAGCCGCACCAAAAATAAATAGACGGCAGGAAATGAGATTTGAAACACCACGACAGGAAGTATAGTCCACGGAGGTTAAATTCGGCCTCTGTAAACAAAGCGGAGCGCCTTCGTCCGATCTCCAATTTCCCTCCCTCTCGTTTGCCCGACACACCCCACTTCCGTATCTCTAATTACAATGAGAAGATCCCCTATTGAGGTCGACTGGGAACCTCACTATGCCACCGGTTTTGATTCCAGTTCGAGTCTACATATCGATTTTTACCAACCAATTACACATCCACGAAACAACACCTAGAACTAGCTCACACATCTCTTACACAACCGACTTCTAACATTTTTCACAACACACACACAAAGACAAAAAATTACACATAAAGGTTATATAGATTTCCATGTCTCCTGTACACACAGCATAAACGCACTTGAGGGCTAGAATCACGTTTTTCACCTAAGTGTCACTACAGATGAGACAAAAAATTTATAGGGCATAATTGAGCAAGTAAAACATTTATAGGGCAAAATGGAGCAACCAATACATGTAGATCAGGGCATGAAGATACCAAAGGGTTCCAACCAATACACCTTATTTTTCATATCAATCATTTTCATTATTTTCTCTCAATTAAAATTTAAATATTTAATCAATTTAGCAATTTATTCAACTTATTATCAATTTTAATCATTAACTATCATTTTATTTACCAATTAGTTTATATTATCATTTTCATTTATCAATTATCATTCTATTTACCACTTGACTTATATTGCCACAACTCAATTATCAACGAAAACTCACTGACTTTCGATTAAACTAAAAACATTAAATCACCCTTTGTTGTTGAAATCTTTTTATTTTTCATTTTTCTTTTTTCCAAGCACTCTACTTTGATTTCGCTCAAAAAACTTTTATTTTATTTTTATTTTTGATTTCTCAAAAGACCTAATAGAATTCCCTCGGTCTCCATTCCCAATTCCGAGCTAGAATATAATTAGGCATTTTTCCTTTTTTTCTCACCACGCACCAAGCATTCACTTTGATTTCTTCCAACTTTTTATTTTTATTTTACTTTGATTTCTCAAAAGACCTTATGAAATTTCCTCGAATTCCTTTCCAAAATTCAAGCAAAAAAGTAATTAGGCATTTTTCCTTTTTTTCTCACCACGCACCAAGCATTCACTTTGATTTCTTCCAACTTTTTATTTTTATTTTACTTTGATTTCTCAAAAGACCTTATGAAATTTCCTCGAATTCCTTTCCAAAATTCAAGCAAAAAAGTAATTAGGCATTTTTCCTTTTTTTTCTCACCACGCACCAAGCATTCACTTTGATTTCTTCCAACTTTTTATTTTTTTTATTTTTGATTTCTCAAAAGACCTAATAGAATTCCTTCGATTTCATTCCCAATTTCGAGCTAGAATATGGTTAGGCATTTTTCTTTTTTTTTTTCTCACCATTCAACCAAACACATTCAATTTTGATTTCATTCAACTATTTTTATATTATTTTTATTTTGATTTCAAAGCCTAAATAGAACCCCCTCGAATTCATTTCTTAACTCGAGTAGAATTCGTTTAGGCGCATTTTCTTTTCTTTTAATCCACTATGTACCATAACATTCCTTGATTTCTTACAATTAAAAATTTTTGATTTCTATTAATTATACTCAACCTATATCATCAACACCATTCTATTTTACTTTTATATTACCAGCAATGTTTGTATATAGCCCCTCCATACCCACAACTAATTTTCCCACAAAATTATTTTTCACTTTACAGAATTCTCTCAGGCTAACCCCTTCTTGAATTCTTCACATGTAGGGGGCGCATCTGTCATAATTTGTATATAATTAAATGCAACCCCGACCCACTATGTATATATCATGTATGATTTTCAAAGACTTAATAAAGAACAAGGTAACTGGAGGAAAGAAAGTAACAAAAGATATAGGAAGTAAGACTAAAGCTGGCACGACTATTTTGGCACCCCTGTGTCAACATTGCAGGGACAGAGACCGGACGTCTCTAGTGACCGCAGAAGTTATTTTAGCCAAGATGCACTCAATACTTCCGGCAAAAACAGGACGTATCTAATATCCGTCGAAGCTATAAGCGTCAAGATACCCAATACTTCCTGACGAAATCGGATATACCAGGCAGGCCATCTTTCATCAAGGAGAGCCGCCGGCCAATTAGGGAGGAACCACTAAGTAGGTCAACCAATAGGAAAACACCATGTGATCATATCTCAACCAATCAGAGAGAAACTGAAGCTTGGTGTTAAATCGAAAAGCAAGAAATGGCAGTTACGCTTTGGCTCCCAAGGAGGTGACATCGGCTCTAGACCTCTCTCCCTCTGCTCATCCCACAGCTAAGTACAATCACCGCCATGTGATCAACTAATTAATAAGTCAAATCGCTCAACTCTTCTCAAGCTTTCTTGCCTCCAACCCAGTTGCCTTTTAATTTCAAACCTCATCATGTGTCCTGATTATTCCTAACTGTGTGCTTCACTTACCACTCAACGACTGCGCTTCAACCAAATCTCACCATTCGCATCCAACAATAAGAAACCCCGCAACGATATTGCCACATATATATATATATATACTAACAATCTTATCTACCTTCTTTACAAAACTTTTCTTTTTCTTATTATTAGTTTGACTAAAAGTGCATGGTTCTGTCTTTCTCTCTTTTCACTAACTACTAAAATTTATAATATTATATATATTCTCACTTCTATTATTCTATATATAGGTTAGAGTATGTCTAAATGACGTGTAAAAGCCGATGCAAAAGACGTTACGTTGTTAAATTTTATTGTTATTAATTATAAATATATAATTAACTGAATGATGTGTTAGAAGTAGAGGATTTTTTTTCTCTCTCTCTCTCTCTCTACTAAATAATAACAATTTACAAATTTTATAATTTGAATTTAAATAATCAAATTAATTAAGATATTTTTAATACAAAACTAAACCATAAAACTAAACAACTATTTATTGTTATATATATATATATGCAGTTAAACCTGTCTATAGCGCCCCCTCTAAATAACGTTTCCCTCTCTATAGCGCCCGATTTTAAATACGCAGTACAGTGCGATTCACATTAAAAGTGACCTGTCTATAGCACCCCCTCTCTATAGCACCCTATTTTGGTGAGTCCCAAGAGGGGGCGCTATAGACAGGTATAACTGTATACCTTCAATTATTTATACGATGAATTAACAGTGATTTATAAATCTGTGTACAAAAAGCTCTAAACTTTCCAAAGTTTTCATAAGATTGAGTATATACAGAAAGATGGCATTATGTTAAAGTAAGCAAGTACAATTTGGTTAGTCAGAGGGCAGGCCAACAAAATGGTGTTTCAAAATCTATATTTACTGTTTAGATCGTGTTTTTTTAAATAACCATCTTTTTATATATATAACGTTTTCTCTCTCTAAATTTATATTTTATAGATATATCTTGTATATTTAAACTGTAAACAGTTCAACAAAGAGTCAGTGGACAAGTGGGTAACACCCTCGATTCCCGACAGTCATGAACCGGGATTGAATCCCGTGTTAACATTTTGTTTAATATGTGAATAACCTTCATATATTATTCATTGTTACAATTATCATAAACTAGGTTGCTCTTTTTGAGCGGTACCTAATAAAGTGATTTTGAAACAACTGTAAAAGTGAAAATTTTGTTAAGAATATGGATACTGTTGATAATGTAATTGAAATTAAGATACTTTTTCTTTTAATTTATCAACCTCATTCCCCTGTACATCTCACCATTAAATTATTTTTATAATGTTTCTGTGTGACTATAGCATTACATTCTCCAAAACAAAACGGTAAATACTTTATATATCATAATTACATATACTCATGGACAAATTTATTCGGTTCCAAAATCACTATATTAGGTACCGCTCAACAAGAGCAACCTAGTTTATGATAATTGAAACAGTGAATAATATATGTGTGAAGGACAAAATTTAAGGAAATGTATGTCGACTATCATCATTTTTAGTCGGTTTTTAGTAACGGATTCTTTGATATTTACAAAAAAAAAAATGAAATTTATAATAAATAACTGAAACAGGTGAATAAATATTTAGAAATTTGGGGGTTGAGATTTAAACAGAAGCTATTAAATAGGGTTGAATACAGCGGGTAATACTTTAAAAGGGAACGTCGGAAATAACTCCCGTTATTTGGAATTACTGGAAGCCGTCATAGAGGTGATGATAAACGAGGGTAGATAAGTGTTCTATTTACACACAGCTCCCCCGGGATTAATACCTAATTTCCCCGGTAGATGGCACTAATGGACATCCACAGATGGCATGATGAATGGCGCACTGTGGCTGCTAATATGTCAGACAGTAAAGTTGCATAACCCCCCCCCCCCCCCCTTATTTATATATTCTCTTCGTCTCTATATGTATATTGACATATATGCTTATAGATATATATACTGTAGATGTACATGTTCTTTCGTTGGAACAACTATTACAATAGGGAGGATACAGAGAAGATTAGAATGGTTCCTTGCACAAGGATTACACGCAAAATCATGAAGAGTTTTATAGGTGTAAGAATTACAATATATATATTTACATGTGTGTAGATATATATATTGTCACACGCTAGAGAAGACACGTATTCCAAAAGCTTAATTAAAAATAATTTATTAATTAAGCTTATGTCCATAGTTCTTCTAAAATACCCATTCCAAGATTCTTACAACGGTCACCTATAAAAGGAAGTTCCAAAAATGCAATATAACAGCGGTATGGTAGATTAAACTGGCGAAACCGCTGGGAGGGTTCACCACTGATGAGCCAGGCCCTCCCTTTAATTTTTTCATCGCAGTAAGGACAGTAGAAATTGTTTTATTTTAAAAAGAATAATACGCCTCTAAAATAGTTTTATAATTAAACTTATATATTGCAAAATGTGTCAAATTGATTTTACAAGTGATAATATACAGGCATGGTAAGGGGTGATGACTATGCAAATATTTATGTGATGATGAACAACAGAGTATTTAAAAATAATTATTCTGTGGAAATAAGTCTGTGTTATGCTTATACATATCTGTATGTAACTTCCATAATTTACATCTTAATATTCATTTATATGTATATATATATATGTATATATATAGTGTCCGCTTTATTCGCTCACACACACAATGATTAGTTCTCTACTATCACGTTACCATAATCAGCCAATCAGCATGAAGTTCTTTTTTATTTCTGGGGTTGAAATGATCAACGAAATTATATCGTTTGAGTCAAAAGGTCTTTCGATTTTGTCGGGAGGAATCTGATCTTTGAAAATAAAGGTCACCTCTCCTACTAAGCGCCATCTATAGACCGTCTCTACAAATTAACGGACTCGGGTAGATGACAAAGCCACAACACCAGCTTTGGCAAATTGAGGAGCGTTCACCCGGAGACCATGGTTTCGGGCTAATGGCCCTCGTCAGTTTAGGGCAAACTTTATTTCACGAGATTCAAAAGGGATCAAATCTTCCCAATCTACCAAAGTTTAACGATATAGCGGAAAAAGTTGGAATTACACACACACACATCTATATAAACCATAGAAAAAAATAAGTGGGTCAGGTGTTGATATTAAAAATAAAGAAGGCATATCCTAACCACGAGCACATGTGCTTTTTAGATGGCAGAGCGCCATCTAGTGGAGCAAAAATAAACTAAACGTTTATTTAGCTTGCTCCGTGATATTTGGCCAACCTAATTTCTTGATAAATTAAGAAAAACCATCCACGAACGCGTTCCGCGCTGTTGGCGCTCGTCAGCGTGGAGTAGGCTGTACCACTGCCACCAAAAAGATTTATATATATTTACATGCATGATCATATTTACTACTTACATCCCTTTTTAAATGTGATATAGGAAGAAAATAACAAATTAGAATTTTATTAATAGCAGGTTTTGCTGGTTTCGCTGGCTATATGGGACAGGTAAAAAAAAAGGTTCATAATATTTTAAAAAGTATGAAAATAACCTTACTGTGTGCTATCATAATCATTTTTTTGACATTAAATATACTAAACGGTTCGTTTTTATACCTAAATCACATTTTCTGGGCTCGTACTATGATGTGTACTCCTTCCTGATGTAGTTCTATCACCTGTGGGAAATTCATTTAGATTAGGATTACTTATTGTAGGAGTATATAAGGAACAAACACACGTAGTCAGACCCATATTTCTATTTTATTTATATAGCTAAATTTCAGGGAAAATCCTGACGTGAGAAAAAAAAGGAGATTATTTTCGAACTTAGCAAACCAAATAGCATACAAATCAATCAGAACTTTTCTTAATTTTTTTTTTTTTAATATCAATTTCGCCCACACACAGGCCAGTGTTATTGATAGAGAAAAAAAAAACATTTTAACTAGATTATGAAAATGGCATCTCCTTATCGTGCAACTGAACGTTGCTGATGGCTTGCACCATCTATCGGAATAAATATCAACTATTCTCGTTGATTTCTAATTATTCCAGAATTGGCCAATTTTAACTAGAATTTCAGGAGTACACACCGAAAGCCAGCTACATGGGAAAATTGAGTAGAAGCAAAATTAAAACCAAAGACAATTCGGTCAAAGTTTCTCTTATTTTAAAGAACTTTGATTGAAGCCAGTGACAACCTCTATCTTCAAGATAAACAAAATTAAGCCATTATATATTTAAATCTATTTTTGAATTAAAAATTATTTTTCAATTTCTATTTTTATACGATTATATAGAATCCTTTATATGCTCTCACATACCTCTTGTTTACTTTTCAAACGATCAAAGAAAAAGTTTTGTATTAGCCTTGTCTCGCCATCTATTGACGCTATTTGGAACTATTTGAGAATGGATTTTGGGTTTTAAAATATTTTAATCCTCTAAATCAGTTTTGTTAAACACATATAGTGGATATATCAATAAAAAATATAATAAAAATATAATATAGGTATTTAATCCTGATATTTAAAATTATTATTATATTAATAAAGAAAAAAAAAACTTTTTTTTTCTTTTGAACAAATATTAGAGAGGCTACCATAAAAAAAAAGTTATATATATATATCTCATTAAATAGTTAGAATTTTTTTTTACCGGGAGGATATTGATCTATAAAATAATGGGACACCTCTCACGTCAAGATAGAATTTAAAAAAAAAAATCTATTGACCGTCTTTATAATCAAGCAGACTTGGCGACAAGTTGGGGGCTTGAGGCGCATTTAAACATAATTGATAATCTTGATTCTTGATAATCTGTTTTGTCCCCCCTAGCATACCTTAGAGATGCTATCAGATAAAGACGTCAGATTGTTGGAAACTTCTGAGATATGGTTCTGGAGATGTTAACTAAAAGTACCGTGAATTGATTGTGTACTATGTACTATGTAGTGTACTAAAAGGTTTGTTTTAAAGACTCCTTGAAGTACCTATATCAAAAAGAACACCCTCGTATTATATTTGTAAACCAACTGAAGATAGAAACCAAGACTTACCACCAGTTGACAACTATGGATGGATTGATTAATTTGGAGGAATTTGATTGTATTTACATACCGGTCTTGTTGGACTGATTCCCCTAATAAAATGAACATTTACCCTGCATTATGTATTAATTTCAACAAAGGTCGCTAGCGCATTATCTATGTACAAGCAAATAAACCCATTTTAGCGCGTTATAAACAAAACATTTTCCTATTGTACTTACTTAGAAGGGCTTGGCTCATCAGTGGCCTAATAGCATATTAGATTCATGCATGAAATGTCAGTGGTCTGGTGGATTAAACTTACGAAACCGCTGCTGAACCAAGCCCTCCCAATATTTGTCATCCCAGTAAGGATAGTAAAATTTTGTTTTATTTGGTTTAAAAAAAGGGTCGTGATTTATAGTTAAATGCCTTACTATGTATCGTTCCAATTTTAGTATATGTACCGCCGAACAAGTGTGTCGCCACTCCATTGACTGTTTTTTGACCCTGGTTCGAAATGATGATGCCAGATCTCATCACAAGCTTACTATGTAAGCTACTATGAAATCGGTATCATTGCTATAATGAATCAATAGAAAGCCTCCATTTTTTTATTGTTTGAATATTGGCAGCTACAAGCGATGTATATTACTCCATAAGTTCTAAATCACATTCGGAGACTGCGTTGATGCCCTCGGGGATGTTTTTCTCAATTCGGATCAGGTCGCAGAGGCCTTCCTGCATCTTCAGCATTGTTTCGAACTCCGTGATACCCAGACATTTCCGATTCCACAGTAGGAATGTCCCAGGTTCACCGCACTCATCAACAGCGTACATCATTCCATGGATTTGACATGTTTTCCTCATCAACCCCATGTATTCCTGCCGCGAGTTGAAGTTGGGAAGATACATCTTGCACGAGACTTTCATCGCTGTTCCTAAGTTCAACGGTGAAAAGGATAAATGGCCTAATTTCGAATGGATATGGAATTCCAGTTTGTTTTCCAAGAATGTCAAGTATTTTATGTAATCGCCATAAATCTTTGGAAAATTGGCTCCCTTCTGCATTGCCATCATTCTTAAATGGTCCACTTCATTTACCCATATAAGAATCGTTTTAGAAGAATTGTACCAGACTCCTCTGCCCTTTGGCCAAGCGTTGTATGCATTTGCATTTCGAAGAATTGAATCACAATTCGTAAAGAGAAAATTGAATCCTCGTAGAGTGGCTTCTTTCTCGGGTACCAAGTTATCCAAACTGTAATAGTAGCCGGTATCAAACGAACTGATTTGAAATAGAGCCAACTTGATCGTTTTCCTCGATTTGTAGAAGTTGTTCAACAGTCAGTTTCGGCGTATAGGCATAGCCATTTAGGTTGCGTATGCATCGTATCTGTGTTGACAAGATGTAAGTCTTTAGAGGATCAATATCAAGAAATTTCTTGGGATCACCATAATAGGTTGGTGGTGTCTTAGCTGTGAAATGATAGCAATCATGTAAAATTGAGATTGTGCGATCAAAGAATTCGTTGAAGACATCATAAGCATCTGGATCAGGTGCATAGATGCCAATTTCGCATGGAGGATTCTTGAGATTTGGGAATATGACGTCCTGTAAGGTTGATCCGTAGACTGTGCTCCTATTTGCACATTGCTGGAAGAATTTGGATTCGAAACATCTGAAGGTGGTCGGACAAATGTCATTGACCACCTTCAGGACAAAGTCATTCACCTGTTTGGCTTTTTCCTCGTTTTGAATTATGGGATAGTTTCCGGTGAACAAATTCAAACCGTACCACAGTGTAAGCATCTCAGATCATCAATATTGGCCAAAGAATTTTGAAATATTTTATAGTGTTATTTTCGAATGGATTTAGAACATTTTGAAAGTGGAATTTTGATATAAACAATCGATAAAACTGTACAAATATTTTTCTGGAGTTGTTGCTTGGATATATCTTCTCCCCTAAGGTCGATAGCTATTGGGAAATGTTGTTTTAATTTCAAAACTTGTAAAAAAATATCATTACAGAGAAATCTAAATCTTTTCCATAATCCCAAATCGATATATTGAGATCTTAAAAGCATTCCTGTATATCCAAGTAGTTTCGAAGAACGAGTGCCATAGCTCGAATCCATGATCTTAAATTTTGAATTGGGACATCCAGTTCGATGATAAGTTTAGGCTCAGTTGGAAATAATAGTTCAGCAACGATTTTTCAAATGTTCAACCTTTTTTTCCAATGAGGAGGAAACAAGAGAGAGCGCACATAGCGACTCCTGTGATAGAGATGCATTGAGACATCTGAGGCTCTTCATTGAACACGATAAAGACAATACACATACACAACACATGGTGATATCCTCCAGATAAAGAATATTGCGACTGCTGTGATAGAGATGCACTGAGACATATGATACTCCTCATTGGACACGAAGACACCAACTGTGGTAGTAACAAAAAAAAAACACAATAAAGAACAACGAGAGTTTTTTTTACAGGAGACATTCGTGATTTTATTTATTATATATAGATGGCGCGTTATTGTCATATAATTAACTAACAGGTTTAACTGACCTTGTCTTTATTGTTTGCGGAAGAGCATTCCTGGATGGAAATATGTAATTCTACTGTCTCTACCATTATACATGGCTATACTTGAATACCATTTCTAAGACACTTTAGTGTAGCATATATAAGAAGAATCGTCCAATAATATTAGAGTCCTAAAGCGGTCTGGTGGATTAAATTGGCGAAAACGCTGTGATGAACCAAGCCCTCCCAATATTCATTGCATAAGGACAGTATAAAGTTTGCTTTATTCGAAAAAAATCGTGCTTAATGGTTTTATTTATTACATGTAGATGGCGCTGTATTTAGCTACAATTGGTTTAAGTTAGGATGGACAACTTCATTAAGACGTCACATGTCAAAGCGACAGACTGTCAGACAATGTCACTTTGGACCTTTGGCATACCCTCTACCCAGCCGGATATTTTACGTCCAAATCTACACTCGTAACATGTTTCCATTTTGGATTTCACATAAATTGAGATATTTTTATATGTTATCTTATTATAATTTTTAAAATTAAAGCTTCTGCTCTACTATAACATGATATCATAGTAAATTGATTGATTGAAGGCACATTATCAAGAGGACACTCTCGTACTATATTTGTGGATCAACTAAAGAGAGAAAAAAACAAGTCTTACTATGAGTTGACAACTATGGAACGATCATCCTGGATTGAGGAGTCATGTCTTAACACCATTAATAACTGTCCTATCGAAGCAGAATTCCATAGTCGTCGGCCTTTATTAAGAATTCCACTCTCTGCCAGACATGGAAGCGTCAAGCTCAGCTGATGTGAAGAGAAAAGTCTTAGGGCTCAAGAATGGCATTCTATCATTTCTGATGAATCCAGATTCAGTTTGGAGGTTCATGATGGCAGGATACATGTTAGACGTAGACCCAAGAAGGATCCCATCAGGATTGTATTGTGGAAAGGCATACAGCAAGAAACCCTTGGCTTCATGGTGTGGGGTGGCATCAGCTATAAAGTATGACCCCTTTAGTCTTTATTTAAGACACAATGTCTTCTCAGCTACACATTGCAGATGTGTTGAAACCTGTTGTGTTACCATTTCTTGAGCAGACTAATAATGCCATTCTCCAACAAAACAATTCCCGACCACATACAGCCAACATTTCACGTGCCTTCATTCAAAATGTTGACATCCTTCCCTGTCCCGCATCTTCCCAGATATTTCCATAATTGAGCATCTATTAGACACATAACGGGGTGGGAAATTTTACAATTTACAAAAGCAAGTAATCTTCAACAGCTTCGGCAAAAAAAAAAAAATGAAATGGCTTAGTCTAGCATCCCACAAGAAGCCATAAAAACACTGTATGACACCTCACCGTGTAGCTGCTTGTATATACGTGTCAAAGGAGGGCACACTAAATGCTGATAAAAGCTGTGCATCTCAATAAATGTACATCTTTATTTTTAAATATCAATTAGTTTTAAACGTCATTATATAGCGCACTAATTTTCAGAATATTTATATAAGTAATAGTATTTCTTGGTGATACAATTTTTTTTTGGGGGGGGGGGGGGGGGGGGGGGGGGGGGCAGTGTATATACTATCGAAAATAAAAAATTACACAACAACATAAATATATATCAATTAAAAAACCCTGTAAAATTTATAAATGAGTTAAACAAAGAATCAAGGGCTGCGTATTTTTTATTTTTGAGATGAATATTCTTAATGTATGAATATTTTAAATGTTTAATAGTAAAAATCCAACAACGGAACCAAGATTAAACATAGGCTTTCAGCGCGTCATATACTTGTTAAAAAAAAAAAACAACTGCGGTAAAGACCCAGATATTCTTCGATAAAAATGAAAACTTGTGGGATGCTAGACTAAGCCATTTCATTTTTTTTTTTTTTGCCGAAGCTGTTGAAGATTACTTGCTTTTGTAGATTGTAAAATTTCCCACCCCGTTATGTGTCTTATAGACGCTCAATTGGGAAAATATCTGGGAAGATGCGGGACAGGGAAGGATGTCAACATTTTGAAGGAAGGCTCAATAAAAGATACGCAGCCCTTGATGCTTTGTTTAACTCATTTATAAATATATATAATAAAAATAAGGAAAAAAATCATTTTGTATTCATTTTTTCGAAGAATATCTGGGTCTTTACCGCAGTTGTTTTTTTTTTTTTTTGAACAAGTATATGACGCGCTGAAAGCTTATGTATAATCTTGGTTCCGTTGTTGGATTTTTACTATTAAACATTTAAAATATTCATACATTAAGAATATTCATCTCAAAAATAAAAATAGAAATTTCCTTCTAATCACATTATGTTTCTCTTACTCTTCATAATACATTTTAAACTACATTATAAAATACACTTTTAATTTTTATTGAACTTTCTTTACCCATTTTTGTTTGAATAAATATCATCATTGTGTTCTATCTTTATTTTTATTTTTTTACTCTAACTCTCTTCACGTCTTTCCTCCCTTTTTTTTTCTGCTATGTTCCGCAATTAAGACGCGTAACTGTCGAAGCTTCTGCGTAAACCTTTTAAAATTATAATCCTTAATTATATTTTCAAATTAATTTTTTGATATTTCTATTATTTATACTCTCTATATTTTAATTCTTCCTTATAGTCCACCCACATATTTTACTACTAATACACACTTATAAAGTCGGAATTGTACAAAATTCCGGGCTATCAAACATTTTTTTTTTTTTAAAGAAAAAAGGTGTTTAATGTGGGATTAGATTTTGGGGTGTTGTTGTCTTTTTGTATATATGTAATCAGCATGCTTAATTCAACTAATACAGGGCAATGGGCCCTAATAAAAGCCTTTTGTTGTTGTTGTTAATTCAACTATAAATAAGTTTTGATGTTCAAGATAACCATTTAATTCTTAAGGAATCTAATTTGAGGAGTCTAACTTAACATTAATTTAGTTCTAGTCGGCAAGTGTCAGTATATAAAGAAAACTACGTTTCTATTTAGATCCGTCGGAGTGTTATCACAATGGAGATAAAAGTCTTATAAATCTTAGGGTTTTTACCAGAGATCTTGACTTCAACAGTTTACATTAAAGTCCATTAATATATATAAATCCCATTTAACCGCGGACTCTATTATTGACCCCCAACATCTTTATCTGATAGCTGTACTGACCAATCACAGACCACCGTGACGTCACGCCTCTGTTCAGTTTCGACTCTGCACTTCGAACTATCTGGATGTAGTGTCTCCGAGGTTCAACAAACTTCTACTACTTTGGAACTACAAACATTTGGTAGTTCATCACAACATTCATTCTAGTCAACTGGTAAACATCACATTTTAGGTAAGTACGCATTTATAATATTTTTCTTTGTCTTCAAAATTTTGATGAACTCGCCAAAATCAATGATTATTTTTAAATTATTCTTTTATTTTTTTTTTATTTATTCAATTATTTAACAGTTGCAAAGACACGCCATATCCACAATTAGGATAATTACGTGTAAATCAGAAATATATATTATATACAAATCATTGTGAAATTAACATGATTGAACATTGGTAAGCACGAAAATAACAAATTCGATGTCATATTTTGCATATAGTGATTAGAAATAGTAGCTTGGAACATGTACACCGTATGATCATGAAATGTGTACACAAAATTTCCATTTACAACAGTTGAAACAGCGTGAAGACTTTTATACTTTTACAAACTATTATTATTAGCGTTAAAAAAAAATCTGCAAAAATTATTTTTTGGCAATTTTTATCTTTTCATCTTTATAGACCTTACTACAATGAATGCACAATGGTCTGTAGAGAGGAAACACATTGCCACAAAACATTAATTATTGCAGATTTGATTGATATAGATGGTAATTAAATTTATAATTCTTATTAGCATTTTCATTTCTTTTTTCTCTTAATAATTCTATTGTAATTTTTTCATCAAAAATCATACTCCCATTACTTCATGATAAAATTGTGAAAAATATCCACGCTGCGTGCGTATGTATTTGTAAATATTTCTTAGTTGTTGTCATCAAATAGTTGATGTTTTTTATTAAGCCCGTTGAAAAGCGATTATCACTTGAAAGCTAGCCTTTTAAAATAAAAAGGAACTCATTTTGAGAAAATATTTTTATATTTTTAATACTTTCATTACATTTGAGATCGTCTGTTCCTCATGTCAGAGGCGGCCATTTATTTTGGATCTAAGTCGGCCTGCTACTGAGTAGTGCTCCTAGTCTTAATGACAAAGGCAGATGCATTCTACTTCACCCAGTGTGGAGATAAGAAAGAAGAAGAAGATTACATTTGAGTTATATCATCTTTTATTCTCCTCAAGTTTATGCTTGTAGGTTTTGTAGGTCCAGTCAGTCTAATGTTTATACATTGATGATCTACCATTGCCACTGCCGGGATTGTCTGAATTGTTAGAGATCTATTGAGAGGAACAATAACTCTCTTCGAGACAATTTAAAAATGATAGTTAGCACATCTAACAATGAAAATATTTGTAATGTAAAAAATAAGGAAAGATATACATTTCAGAATGTGACATATCAATTTATTTCATGTAAAAACCGAAATTAGTATTTACGAAATTAACAGAGAGAGGTAAAGAGGGAGGTTTAAAAGATATTTAGCACAAATTATAATAAATAAATGTGGTAAATCTCTTCATAAAAATGATTATTTTTGACACACGATATGTACACATTAATATGTTATAACACCTTGATAAAGGTTGTCGTTCAGCCAACTGAAATATTGGTAAAATAATTGATATTTTGATCCAATATATGCCTTTTTATTTAAATATTTATTTTATGGATTGCTCTATTTTCAAAACGATATCTATATTCTAATCCTTATTATCGCTGTTTTATTTTAATAAATTTCATATAAAACAAATTCCTATATACAAGCACTAAACAAAAGAGTCAAAAATGTATAATCGGGGAGGGCGTGGTTCATTTTTGGGTTTGTCTATGATTGTCACACATCCATTCGTGTATTATTGTTATAGAAATTAGTCTTAGAACAACAACGACAACAAAGAGCGCTATGGATAATTAAATTACTAATTTCCACAGGCAAATACATATCTCTATAAAAATGAAATGCCAAATCAATCATTGATGTCACCAGTTTCTTCTTTTTTTTTTTTTTTTTTGAAGGAGACAGGGTCAATTTTGTTTACACTTGGTTATCTCGTATCTTCAATAAAGGTCACTGTAATATCTTTCAGAGAGTTATTGTCTGAATCCTGATATACATGGTAAAAGCTACAACTTCCTTGAGTTTTGTCCATGAGTGTTTGAATACGGGCCAGGCAACCTTGATCTTCAAGGTAATGTTTATTGCTCTGTGGTATAATGGAAAGATGCCTAATTTTCGGCGTATTTGTTAATTATAACTAATTATTTTAATTGCTTAGAAAAATAATTTTCGGCCATTACATTATTCAAATTACCTTATTATAATTTTCAGATATCTACTTCGTGTATCAAGCCAATAGAACCTTTGAGGTGAACACAAATGTGTGTTATTTTAAATTAAAAAGTTATTAATCCCTTCGTAATAGATTTTTTTTATATAAATAAATAAATAAGACTTTGACACTGTGATTGATTCTCTCTGCTATCACGTGATATTGATCAGCCAATCCGGGTACAATTTATTCGAACTCCAGTGTTCGTATTGTGTACAGTGAAGTTTGTTGTTGTTAGCCTCCATCAAGTCGAGTTTTGGTGACCATATGAACAATTATTCTACAATTTGATTTGTCCATATAGTTTTCTCAGCAGTGTTTGATACACAAGTGGTTTGTCAGTGTCTTCTTCTGTCTATGCCGTTGCCAAATACATTTTTCACCTTTTCCAGAGACGATTTCTACCGCCAAGGACAAAAGAGTTAGCTTAAATAATAGTTAATCGTATATACTTATAGCTGTAATAATAGTTATCTAAAACAATAGCCAGCTATAAAATATGTTTGGCAAATAATTGTTGTATCTAAAAATAATTAGGAGTGATTATATTTAGCTTTAAGAAGAGTTAGCTTAAATAATAGTTAACCGTATAAATATACTTATAGCTGTAATAATAGTTAACTATAATATAATAGTTAGCACCGTATAATAGTTTTTCCCAGGGGCAGCGGGTGCCGCCCACCACAACCAGTCAAATATGGAAAGGTCTTTGACCCTGAGAAGACATCACGAGAAAGTTATCCCGAGATAGGACACCTGCTGATAACATACCGCCCAGCCTAAATTTGCATAGTCCTCTTTCTCTACTGGCTCTGACAGCTGTGTCATCTACTGGCTGACACTTGTATTTGGAGATATGGGTGCTGACCATTGGTGATCTTGTCAATGATTCTCTTCATTCCTCGAAGAGGCTTACCTTCTAAACCATCTTGTAGAAAGTAATGTTACAAGAGAAGTAATAGCCAGACATCATCTTGAATAAGGAAAAAAAGTTAACGGCGACGTGTTTCTTTTATTAATACTGTAAATTCGGCAAGCTTTCGGACTTTGACGTCCTTTCACAGGCCTGTGGCACTGTGGCGTCCTTTCACAGGCACGTCAAAGTCCGAAAGCATGCCGAATTTACAGCATTAATAAAAAAAAAACGCCGTTAACTTTGATTCCTTCTTTAAGAAAGTAATGTCTTCCTATACTGGGCTCTCTGTCTCTTCTATTATTTTGATAGTAGATAGTCTTCTCAGTAGCATGTGTGTGGCACTTACAATATATGAAATTACATAAACATCTCTATTCACCATAACTCTCCTACATACTTGGGATAAATGCCATTACAACCACATAGAACAGTGTAATCATGAGAGGTATGATTAGATAAAATAATCCCTTGAACCAATATTAAAATAAAAACATAAAGCCTCCAGGGAAAAGATTTTTTAAAACATATTTTTTATTTAAAAATATCTCGAGCTTTCGGGCAAGCAAGCCCTTCTACAGGAGAAACTTTTTTTATTCCCCCCGTAGAAGGGCTTACTTGCCCGAAAGCTCAAGATATTTTTACAAATAAAAAATATGTTTAAAAGAATCTTTTCCCTGGAGGTTTTATGTTTTTATTTTAATGAGTTTTTATATCAGTTCATAATGTAATAATGTTATAAGAATTCACAGAAGTCATTGTATTATATTGAAATTATTATAATATTTAAAAGCGACTTAATTGATAGTCGTTTAGTATCGTAATATACACAGATCCACTTTCTACCGTTTTTTTTTTTATTCTCCAAAAAGAGAAAATTGTTATCAGTGAGTGAATCCTGCTATCTCAGCCTTCCACTTATCTCGAGAGATAAGCTGGACCGAGTTGATGGCCAGATGGACATTGGAATTTGGACCTCGCATTGTATTATGTGCTTCTTACAGTTGTAAAAATATCAGTGAATTAAATATATTTAATAAATATGACCATAGACCAATTCTGTCTCACACCCGCTTCTTATTAATTTCGGGAGGAGGTTGTCAGATTTGCACATCACATTTAATATATCAGAATGCTATACTGGTATATCAAATAAAAATTGCATATTGGTAGTTCTGCTTCTTACGATATACATTCATGGACAAAACTAATGGAAGTGGAAAGTCGTTGATGTTGCCAGTCGTCTACTATTTTTAGGGAGACAGAGGCAATTTTGTTGACAATTGGTTATCTTGTGTGACGTAAAGATCACTGTGCATCAAATATCTTTCAGAGTTATTGTCTGAATCCTGCTATACATGCTGAAAGGTAAAACTTCCTTAAGTTTTGTCTATGAGTGTAAATCACATCTCCGCATACCTTACTTCTATGATAGAAAATATTTTTTGAGAGGGCTTGGCTCAGTGGTGAATCCTTTCATAGATTTCGTTAGTTTATTTGAAAGCATAAAAAGATAGCTAAAAGGTATCTGTAAATATTATTAATAAAACTCTATATTTCAGTGCACGCAAGTATAAAATCCACAAGAAAGAGTAGTGATCTTTTTTAATAACGGAGCTCACCTAAAGATGTGTGGGATGTCGGAGGACGGGTGGTCCATACCGTTGGTTTTCGACCGCTACGACCCGGGATAGAATCCCGCATTGAGCACTTTTTTGCTAAATAAAAAAAACAGAAATGCTCCAATGTTCTCCGATTATTGAAAAATTCCAACCCCACCAGCGAGTTCAAGTAACCAAACGGGGCTCTGACACATTTGTAAGTGCAAAATTCGAAAATTATTTTCACATGTGTAGATATGTTGTGCGCTTACAGTAAAAGCTGTTACTATTCTGTAAATATAGTTTACCCTCTAACAAATATATGGTATTAATGTGAAATCATTCAATGGTAAAAACAACCTTCTAAAGTCTCTCATTGTTATAGGCGTAGAAAGTAAAATTACGTTTTAAAAGAGCTCCAACATTTTCTAATTTTAGTCGATAGATGGCGATAAGAAAGTTTATTGAAATAACCAGTGAGATGGAAAAGACGTATATTTGCATATGTGCTATGTTGACAATGTGAACGGAGCGCTCCTCCAGTTGTACACACAATCTATCAGTTCTATTTCTGGTTGTTTTTTAATGGATAACTTATCTTGACTTGTTCGTCCAGAGTCCAAACTATGCAAGTTCTTTCTGGCGGCTTGAACAAGCTACCGTTTACTTTGGTCAGACGGGTTATGTTGGCAATATGAATGGAGAGTGGTACAAGCTGTTTCCACCACTATGGTTTATATTTCGGGCTGATTCTTTGTGGAAAATTTATCTTGAATTGTCCACCGCCTCCATTTTATACGCGTTAGAGGGTTTTCCTATAATACAAGCTATATTTACAAGTTATTGGTTCTATTTCTGGTTGAATTCTTGTAGAAACGTATCTTGACTTGTCCACCGCATCCATTTTATACACGTTAAAGGGTTTTCCCCAACTTTATGTAGGCTTGTTCTAGCGTATATGTACCTCAGACACACGTGTTATCTTGATAATGTTGACTCTGAATGAGGATTTCGTTTTATACAAGCTTTTTACATACAAGCTGTACCTACAAATTTTATATTTCGGGTTGATTTCTTGTGTAAAATGTATCTTTACTTGTTCGCCGCCTTCATTTTATACATATTAGAAGCTATTACCAACTTTTTGTAGACTTTTTCGAGCTTACATGAACTTTAGACACATGTGTTATCTTGACAATGTGAACGATGAAAGCGGATTTCCTTTAATAAAAGCTATACATACAAGCTATTGGTTCCATTTAGGGTTGATTCCATGTAAAAAATGTATTTTGACTTGTCCGTCGCATACATTTCATACACTTTACAGGGTTTTACCAACTCTATGTAGGCTTGTTCGAGCTTATATGCTCTTTATACATATCTGCTATGTTAACCCTAAGTGAGTATTTTATTTTATACAAGCTGCGTGTACAATTTTTCTATTTCTGGTTGATTTCTTGTAGAAAATACTATCTTTACGCCTGTATTCGTGTTATGCACGTTAGAGGTTCTTTCCAAGTTTAAGTAGGCCCTTTCAAGCTTACATGTACTTTATAGACATGTGGTGAGAATGTAAATGCTAAATTGAGATTTCCTCTTACACAAGCTGTGCACACAAGCTATTACTTCTATTTCTGGTTTATTCTTTTTATAAAATCCTATCTTTACACTGTATTAATGTTAAACACGTTATAGAAATTTCGCAACTTTGTGTAGGCTTGTTTGAGCTTATATGTAATTTAGACACATGTGTTATGTTAACAATGCTAACGATAAATGGATATTTCCTTTTATACAAGCTGTTTGTACAAGCAATTAGTTTCCTATTTTTGGTTGTTTCTTTGTAGAAAACACTTTATTTACGCTGTAAAATCTTTATGTAGTTTTGTTCGAGTTTACATGACACAAGTGTAGTATATATATATATGACATAATAAAAATATGATTTTTATTATTCATAATATAATTAAAATTCTAGAACAAAATAATTACATAACCATAATATTTATTGAAATTGTTTTCCTAATATACCTGAAATTATAACTTAAATAATAAAATTAAAAATAAGAACTAAACACAGAGTTAATTTTTAAAATGTAAAGGAATGCCAAACAAAAAGAATATAACCAAATTTGCTTTTTTATATTAATAATAACGTTGTTGATTGTCTATGTATGTAAAACTGTTTGCTTTGATAAATAATTAAAATAAATATAATTTAGGACATAAAAGGTTATTATTCATTTTTCTTTTTATCCACGACTGCATGAAAGGTAACGTAACTAGAATATACGTTTTTTTATCACATATATATATTTATTTTTATAAAAAGGCATATATTGGATAAAAAATATCCTTTATTTTACCAATATAATAAAATGATATTTTGATCCAATATAATATGCCTTTTTTTTAAGATTTATTTATGGATTGCTCTATTTTCAAAAATAAAAAAGTATATATACGGTATAAGTATTCACTAATTACAAATTAATTCATCTCCTGAGATGTATAATGATATAGAATAGTTTAAATAAACAACAACAACAACAAAAGCCTTTATTGAGGACCTCTCGTCCTATAAAGGATTCGCCCGTTTACAGAGTAAGAGAAGAGAACTAAGAATACAGAGATATATGTAGTAGGTATAGTATAGTATTTTCTACACTGTGACTATATACAACAGCAGCAACAAGCCTTTTACTGGAATCAAAGTCCCATACAGGATTCGTCATTTTAATCCTGACATAGATTATTTGCATATAATTATTTACATCAATTAGATTATGTATATAGCCTCTAGTTTAAATAAATAGAATATAGATGGTATAAATAAAAGAACCATCAGGTTTGAAAGCTTGGGGTCTTTTTCGTTGTCATAAAAGAAACATTTCCACATCGTTCTCTTAAACCTTTTATTATAACTATTTATGTTTCTCGATCCAGTATAACTATCATAGCCTTGCACAAATATGTAAGCAAAGTCATGATAAAATATTTTAAAGTGTAAAAGTAGTTTATTTGTTACATATTTGAGAGATAAAAGGCGCTAAGGCTGATGTACAATCTGAACCAATATTTACAGAGATCCACTACTGTATTTATCACTTTGTTCCGGCTGGCAGCTATCTTTGGGTGCTACAAGAGGAAGTTGGTCCTCTGACTTACATTTCAAACACCTAACTTACAACTCCGTTTTTCTATCATTTTATATAATTGGGTCAAACTCTCGCTTAAGTTTCGTAGGGAGACATATACCTTTACCATTCAAAGTACACTCATGGACAAAACTTTGATATCGCCGGATATATCTTTTTTTTTTCAAAGGAGACAGAGGAAATTTTTTTTACGCTTGGTTATCTCGTGTGTCTTCGATAAAGTTCATTGTAATATCTTTCAGAGTTATTGTCTAAATCTCGATATACATGCTAAAAGGTACAACTTCCTTAAGTTTTCTCCATGATACATTTATGTTTAAAAAGACCTTATTATAGTGAATATAAAAAAGTCGAAGTATAGAATAACAATTGGAACAATTATATCACTGAAAGTACCTAAAAGGTACTTCCTAAATAATATATATGAACATAAGGTTGCGGGTATTGATGTAACAAAAGAGACATCTCTCTCGTTAAAAATATATTAAAACAGTTTGATTTTTGTCTGAATTCTCCAAAACTGGTGTTGTAGCACATTCTAAATAATGTTCTGTACTGGGTTGAGGAACCAATATGCAATTTTAATTCTTTTTTAAACGGAGAAGTGCCTCTTTTTTGGTATACGTATATGGATATATATATATATTTTAAAAACAAAAAGGCATTTCTTGATCGCTCACATGAGCATTTTAGATTACAGAGCGCCATCTATTGTAACAAAAATCAACTAAACGTTGAGTTAACCTGTTCCCTGATATTTGTCCAACCTATTTCTTGATAAATCAGGAAAAGCCAACCAAGAAATTTTCTCTATATATTTCTTATTTCTCACACACATATATGTATATACATTCATAATTTGCATATATAACAAATAACACCAATAGTTAATCACACATTTTTTACCAGAAAGTCAACAATATTCAATGATAGGGGTTATACAAAAGAACTATTATGTAACTTAAACAACAAGTGTAAACTGTATTGTATTTGCACCATATTTCTATATGTAAATCTTTTCCAGCGTATAGTATATTCCAGCGGTGCCAGAGTCACCTTATACATTACCATTGTACATAGCATTTATAGGTTGATTTTTTTCACATAATCATAGCTATGCAATTTTTCGCATAATCACCTATATTAATTTGCGCGTCAGTGCACCTATGTAATTTTGACAAGATATCAATAAAACATTCAATTGTCCTTGTCTACAAGTGTAGAAGATAGTTGAAAATTAGAAGAAAAAAGATATTATAGATAACTTATATCTCAATATATACATATACACACTCATGGAGACAAACCATAAGGAAGTTGTACCTTCTAACATGTATATCGGGATTCAGACAATAACTCTGAAAGATATTACAGTGACTTTTATTGAAAACACACGAGATAACCAAGTGTGAACAAAATTACCTCTGTGTCCGTCAAAAAAGAAAAGAAAAATCAACGACCGGCGATATTAAAGACTTTCCACTTCCTTAAGTCTTGTCCATGAGACCAAATGGCTTGTTCAGATGCGACGTCAATGTGCGTGATTTGCATATTGATTAGGGATATAAACAAAAAATCTAGAAAGAGATAAAAAAAAAAAAAGAAGTCAGAAACATAAAACTCTGGGGAAAGGTAAAAGGGGGGGGGGGGGGGGGTGACTCATTAACCAGAATGTCACGTGACATCGTCAGTATTGGGAACCTGATCTAGGGAAGATGAAAGCTCTAACAGGTAGGTTCGTCTGCTACATTTTTGCTTTTCGCCATCTTTTATTTCCGTTATATCTTTTGACATACAAAAAAATGATGTTTTTGCCATCTTTCATTCTTAAAAACAAAACTTTTTGACATAATTTTATACATAGTATTAATTTATAAAGATGATAAATAATTATTTCAATATTTATATATATTTATAATAATTTATTCCCATTTTAAAATACTTTTTCACAATTGTAATTTATTCTAAACAAAAAAAATAAAAATGAAGATAAAGATATAATTTTAAACATTTCAAAGCACTGTACTCAATTTTTGCAAAGGTACTTCAATTGGTGTTTGGTATATCTTATATAGGGGAAGCACACACTATGTCTTAAAACTGATTAACCTGAAATACATAATAATACTAGTACACATTTTGAAGACGTTCGAGGTGACCAGAGCCCTGTTTGGTTACTCTCACTCGTGATTGGAGTTGTGAGAAGAAGTCGACTGAAAATGGCATTCAATCTACCCGAATATCGGCGGTTCTTGAGTAATACATTCATGGAAAAATATTTAAGAAAGTAAAAAGTCTTTCATATCGGCGGTCGTCTTTTTTTTTTTTTTGAAGGAGACAGAGGTAATTTTGTTCACAATTGGTTATCTCGTGTGTCTTCAATAAAGGTCACTGTAATATATTTCAGAGTTATTATCTGAATCCTGATATACATGCTAAAAGGTACAACTTCCTTAATTTTTGTCCATGAGTCCATATATATATTTACCCGACGTGTCAATGACTCTTTGTAACCTTCCACAACAGCGGCTGAAGTATTCATTTATAATATTTTTTAAAAACAAACCCCTAATCACAAAACGATGTTTCCAATAAAATCTACCAGATGTTGCTCTATTTACTCAGTAAATTTATTTAACACTTTCACAAATACCCGTTAAAATTGTATTTTTACGAGAACACACGAGTTCATTTGTTTGTCCTTTCAATTTTATGCCTATTTGAAAATCACTTTATTATTATTGAGAAAGGGGAACTTAATAGCAATAAAACAGTAATTTGATAATTGACCATTTTAGCGAATTCGCAAAATAGTTACAAAATATGTCGGTAGATGGCGATAGGTGCGCGGACGCTTTTTATAAAACGCTTACATATATTATTGCTATTAAATGCATTTATTATTTAGATATTTTTGCGTGTGATTTTTTTTAAATATAAATTTAAAAAAAAAACACTTTTTATATAAATTATTTGTGAATATAGTTTTAATTAATATTAGCTAATATTAATAAAAATAAGCAGTGGTATATATGCAGCCAAGTAATGGTATATATGCAACTAAGTGTAGCATATATGTAACTGAGTAGGGCTTCTCAAAGCTAAGTAATGAAATATATGCAAAAATTATCAATGTGGAATATATGCAATTAAGTAGTGGGATAAATTCATCTAAGTAGTATATGCAACTAAAGTGTGGCATATATGCGACTAAGTAGTGCTTCTTAAAGCTAAGTAGGCAATATTTGCAACTAATATTAGTGTAATATATGCAACTAGGTGGCGGGTGTCTGCAACTAAATGGTTCTTCTTGCAACTAATTAGTGGGATATATGCAACTAATGGTATATATGTAACCAAGTATTGGCATATATGCAATTAAGTTGTGGGATATTTTCAAACTAAGTGTTGCATCTTGTAACTTAGTAATGGGATATATGAAACTAAGAGTGATGGGATATATGCAAAAATTTAGTGGTATATTGTAACTAAATGGTTTCTCATGTAACTAAGTAGTAAAATAAATGTACAAATAAATAGTTTTGGTTCCAACTAAATAGATTCCTCTATGTAATGTATATAACTCTATCTAGTTTGATTATGCATTAAAATAGTGGTAATATCTTTCAAATCCGTTTGATAATTAAAAGAATACATATAATATATAACGCTAAATGTAAGCTAATTTTTCACAATTCTCACCTTTATCTTCCAAGCCAAATCTTACATCACGGGATAATTATTCGGTACAAGGTCAGGTGTTTGTTGACGAGAGATCTATGTATGCCAGACGTGTTGTAACTGACATTAAGGGTTACATCATGATGTCCGAACATTCTCTATGGAGTTCCGATGGCTCTCAGAGGGGAATACGCCGATCTGTGGTCGGGTAAGTACAGTATCTGTCCAATATAAACTTCTCATTGGTATGCATGCTCTATGTACTGTGAAATTGATGTCTGTCTATTCATTTGATATTCTGTATTGCTCTGACAATTTCGTAACTTGTTTTTTGTCTTCCTTCTTCCGGGTGTTAACACTTGTACTACATAGGTATAAGTATTTTTGGAAGATCTAGAGGTGATAAAGATGGAGATTTTACATACATATCCGAAAGAGGCTCTTCAACTATTGACTATTGCATACTCTCACAGGGTTCACTACAAATTTTACTGGACTTCAAAGTCGATGACCAACTGTACTCAGACCACCATCCTTTGGTTTTAACGATAAAAGGCCAAAACTTCAATGAGAAAAAAACCAAACGGGAAGATTATAATATTACGAGATATAGATGGTCAGCCGATGGACTCGCAACGTTTAAAATGAAACTGGAAGAATTGCGGGAAAAAAACATACCAGCCTCCGATGACCTTGTATACACTTTCAATCAGCGAATTTTGGAAGCAATGTCATCTGCAAAAATAACCTACTCAATTAAGGGCGGCCCAGGAAATCTAAGCCGTGGTTCGATAAGGACTGCTATGATATGAAAAAACTGGCAAAAGAAAGTCTGAAGAAATATCGTAAAACAAATAGATTGGAAGACAGAGAATGTTATGCTTCTTCCAGAAAGAAATATCTTGCTTTATTGGATCTAAAAAGGAAAGGCTTTGATAATGAAAAACAGGAAATACTCAGAAATGCTAAAGACTCAAAGACCTTCTGGAAAACTATTGCGCTCTACAAAAGCACATCTATAATCCAAGGAGAAATATCTATACAGGACTGGCTGAACTTTTACCGCGAACTAATGACTACAGAGAAAAATTTGAGAATTTGTAATTTACATAATGTGATTTCTCAGAACGATCCTATATTGGACTCAGAGATAACCAATGCAGACATATACAAGGAGATAGCTGGTTTGAGGAGTAACAAGGCATGCGGGCCCGATGGCATCCCCAATGAAGTATTAAAAACACTCCCTGATTCGTACATACTGCTGTTGAAACAACTCTACAATAGTGTTATGACGACTGGAAAATACCCAGCAATTTGGACTAATTCCACTATACACCCAATCTTTAAAAACGGTTATAAGAACAGCCCCTCCAACTACCGAGGTATTGCACTGATTAGCAATGTATCAAAGCTTTTCACATCAATCCTAAGATCACGACTGGAGGAATGGGTCGAAGGAAGAAGGGTTATACCCGAAAACCAAGCGGGATTTAGAAAAGAAAGATCATGTATTGACCACATATTTACACTAACTACTTTAATCCAACTATCATTAAGAAAAAAGAGGGGAAAACTATATGTCTTTTTTGTCGATCTAAGGAAGGCATTTGATACTGTACCCCACTCACTACTTTGGAAAAAACTTTACAACCTAGGCATAAGTTACCAATTCATAAGTACGATCAAAAGTTACTACGAACAAGCAACTATAGCTATCAGATGGAAGGGATCATTTACGGAAAGTATTAAGATAAACTCGGGAGTCCTCCAGGGAGAACCACTTTCCCCACTGCTATTTATATTATTTAGCACGGACTTAATCGAAATTTATAATAACTCAGACCTGCCGAGTGTAAATTTGCCAGAATTTGGAGATATCCATTTATTGCTGTACGCCGACGACATAGCAATTATAGGTGAGTCCAGGATAAACCTCCAAAAGAAGATCAAAATACTGAAAGAATATCTCGATGAGAACTTAATGACACTAAATGAGTCCAAGTCAAAGATTATGGTGTTCCGTAATGGAGGTAAACCCTCAAATAAGGATAGATGGTTCTGGAATGATAAACCCATAGCAATAACTTCAAGATATACATACTTGGGATTCCCTCTGACACCAACAATAACAACTACTCACCCGGCAAATTACTTTAAAGGAAAAGCACTTACAGCAATTAAACGCCACACACCCAATATTAATAAAATCAAAAGCAAAGTCAATAAATTTATCAATCAAACTCTTTGATACAATAGTGAGAGCTGTCCTGATGTATGCCGCTCCATTATGGGCAACAGAGCATAAAGACTTACTGGACAATATACAAGACATATTTATCCGTAGGTTCCTGAATCTGCCCAGATACACTCCAGGTTACCTAATCAGATTAGAAACCGGTCGTATCTCATTGAGTGTAACAGCCTTAAAATTAACCCTGAAGTATTGGCTGCGGGTGTTGAATATGAGCAGTGACAGATTGCCACGTATATGTTTTAATAGAACACGGGAACTCTCTAATGCTTCGGGCACACCCATCGGTTTCATTAAAAAGCTCACTAATCTGCTTAACGATAATGGATCCCCTGCACTTGTTTCCTGTGATGACCCTGAAACGCTGAGGAGCGCGATTACAGGGCTCTTAAAAACAGCGGCAGACCAATCTATACAAAACGACCTTACAAGAATGGATAAATCTAAGCTATACTCTCACTACAAAGACATTCACATATCTTTCATGACGGAGGGATACCTTTTAGGGGATTTTCCTTTCCCGGTTGTAAGACTACTCGCACAAGTTAGAATACTTTCAAGTTTTTTTAGAGAAAACCACACCAAGATGCTCTGCGGTGAGGACCCGACTTGTACCTTCTGTAATTCAAAACTACAAAATGAAATCACTCACTATATTTTTGATTGCTCTGCTCTGAAAGAAGAAAGAAGAACCCTTATGCTCAAAACTGGGCAACTCTGTGCTTCACTTCCATCAATAATTGACAATATGACCCAGAATAAGTATATTGCTACGGCGTTTTATGGTTTCCACAAGTCCATATCTCAGAAGAAGGCCAAGTGATACTCACTCCTCACTTTCTTACTGCTACTCTTTTTGTGTTGATTTCTTGCTTCCCTCTTTCTTATTATTATTTTTTTTTTCCCTTTTCTTGTTTTTTTTTTTTTTTTTCTTTCTCTTTTTACTCTGTATATATCGCTATTTCCGTTGTCTCACTGCTTTGTTCTTATGCATACCTCTGGTGAATCCTGTATAGGGTCAGTGACCCTAAATAAAGGCTTTTTTGTTGTTGTTGTTGTATAAGTATTTTTGTGACACATTCTGTTACGTCTGCGTAACATTTCTGATGGTTCTTGAGAACCACCTATATATATATATATATATATATATGTTGTAACCTAATACCTCTGATAGGGCAGAATAAGATAGATTATTTATGCTATTTTACTAACTTTTAAAAAACTATTTGAAACTAGCTACTCTCCTCTTTTTTCAATATTTAATGCAAATTAATTCATTTTCAATATAAATATGGAATACATTCATAAGAAGTACTTTGTGTTGGTCTTACTGAGAGCTAGACTAGATAGAATTGTGATATTTTTTACTCCCATTAACTTCGTTTTTTTTTAAATAAAAACCCATTGGCTATATATAAACTTAGCTGAAGTGTCGAAGGAAAATATAAAGAATATACACTCATGGACAAAAATTAAGAAAGTTGTACCTTTCAAAATGTATATCGGGATTCAAACAATAACTTTGAAAGATATTACAGTGACTTTTAGTAAGGACACACGAGATAACCAAGTATGAAAAAAATTACCTCTGTCTCCTTAAAAAAAAAAAAAAGACGACCGGCGACATCAAATTCTTCCCATTTCCTTTAGTTTTGTCCATTAGTGTATATCAGTAATTTCACATAAAGCTTCGTTTTAATAAAGGGCTATAACAAGATTTACACAATAGCTCCGGCACTAGACGCGTGTCTAGGTTTTTTATAATAAGAACATTTTCTACTGCACACAAACTTACTGGGAATAATAAAATATTGGGGGGTTCACCACTGATGAGCGAGGCCCTCCCAATCTTTGACCACTACAGTAATGGAAGAAGGAAGTTGTTTATTTTTCATTAAAAAAAAAAAGGAAAGGTACACGTGAATTTTGAAAACAGATACCTCTTGATTACTTTAGATAAAGATTTCTTAGCCTATATTAAAATCTTTAAAAATTATATTTCCAAGTGACTTAAACGCTATTACTCGATGTCGATGCTTTTAAAAACGTCGGGAAAAATGTACTTTTTCATAAATACATGAATTTAAAAGACACTCCCCCACCAGCGAGTGCAAGTAACCAAACGGGGCTCTGGCACATTTGTAAGTGCAGTCGAACTGCTTTTCACATGTGTAGACATGTGGTGCACTTACAGTAAAAGCAGTCGCTTACTTCTACCCACCATGGTTATCATGGCCTGTACCACGTGTACTAGGGATAAGCAAAAAAAAAAAAAAAAGACACTCTGTTCTAATCTATTGTTGCAGAAAAGATCTAACTCGGGTTTTTTTTTTTTTACCTTTTTATATGTAAATATTCAGTACCTTTGTTTGATGGTGCTAACAATACTGTTACCAAAATGTCACACACTATTTATTTGAATTTGGTGTCTTATTACACCTTTTGTTTACGTTTAAATCTTTCGAACCAAAGGCACTTCAACCGGCCTATTTATCAAATTACAAGACTCTTAACAAATTAAAATATCAACATTGAAAGCATATATCTATAGATTATTCGAGAAGCCATTTACAGTATTCAATAGAAAGAGTGCAGGGAATATTATAACAAACTCAATCGTCCATGATAAGGCACACAATTTGCATTATAGATTATAAACACAAGGTAATAAGACCAAATTCAAATGAATGAATAGTGTGTGACGTTCCAGCGTTGTTACCATCTTCAGACAAAAGTAGTGAAACAAAATTATTCACATATAATAATTCACCAAAGAGCATATACTCGAAATATTTTTGCAAAATACCAACCAGAGCTTCTATTGAGACATTTATGTTGGTGGTAGATCTCAATAATTACTTCTCTTCTAAAATATAAATCTTCTTTATCAAAGGTACAAAAATAAGGAACATAAATTACTAAATATATCTAAGTAAACATCACTAATACAATAACATCTCTCTAACCACACATCTCTATTAGCTCTCTCCATTCCTGACACCACAGATTTTTAAGTCACAGATTATTACAATCATACAGGGTGTACCAGGTATATTGGGAATTTCAACAATGGTATTTTAACTGAAATTTTTTGCAAGTAAAAATTAAAATATCCGAATGAAATTTGACACAGTAGTAGATAAAAGGATTTAGTTTTTATTTATTCAATGTAGTTTCCATTATTAGCTACAACAGTCTCGAGGCGAGTGCGGAATGAAGCACAGGCCTTGGCGACGATGACCTTGTCCATTTGGGTCATCACCGTGTGAACTGCTTTCTTGACAGACTGGATGGTGGTATGAGGAGCTTTGTTGACATCTCTCTCAACAACGCCCCATACATAGTAGTCGAGGGGATTGCAATCTGGAGAATTAGGGGGCCAAATATCAGGACCCCAGTGACTAGGGACGTTAAGTGTCAGCCACGATTGTGTCTTTTTTGCCTTATGGGCTGGAGCTGAGTCCTGTTGGAAGACATACTTCCTTCCTGCGGCCACCATGTCCATCCAAGGCTTCACAACGGTCTCCAGAACATTGATGTAGGTGTCAGCGTTCATCCTAAGGCCCTTCTCAAAGAAATGGGGAGGCATGACATCACCTTCACTGCTGATAACGCCAAGGACCATTACGGAGGCAGGAAATTTCGTGTGCATCACGACAGGTATCTCTGAGGGGTCTTTACAGATCCAGCGATCATTCCTGGGATTTACCTTTTGGTCCACGTCAAAGTTCTTTTCGTCAGAGAAGAACCTTAGCATGCCAAAAGAGTCGTGTTTCAGGTTGTTGAGGAGGGCAGCAGCCTTTCCTTTTCTGTTATTCTTCATATTCTCAGTCAGCAACTGACCTTTCCGAAGGGCATAAGACTTGAGACCAAGATCCTCATGGATAGTTCTGACAATTGTCATAGAGCCAACGTCCATTTCCTTGGCTATGGCCCTCATGCTCTTCCCAGGGTTTCCATCAATCTTCTCCTTGACATTTTTGACAAATTCTTCGCCTCTTACCCTGTCCGATCGACGCGAGTGCTTTTTCCTTGTAGCTATCCCCTCTTTGTTACTGTCGGCCTCATCAAACTGCTTCTTGACACGATAAAATAGTGGTTTTGGGCAACTTAAGAAAATCCACTATCTCTTTGGGGCTCCTTCCGGCGCGCAGAGCAACGATGATGGCAGCTCGATTTTCAAATTCTCGGTTACTCTTCATCACTACACTGCGCACACATGTACTCTTGCATTTTACATGAATAGGGCTACGTAATAAAAAAAAACAAGTTTTCAATCTCAAGTAGTTTTTGTTTTATGGACTGTCAAAGTTAGTCCCAATTTACCTGGTACACCCTGTAGAATAATATTTGACAATAACATCCAACAATTTCGTCTAAACATAAGACTCACACACACAAAAACCTTTATTAAGACACACAGGTCTTACAGAGGATTCTCCTTGGGGTTACAAGACGGAGAAACCCATGAAAGTGGGAAATATACAAAGGGGTAAAAATGGAGAAATATTATATACACATGGTAAATATATACAGATTGTTATTTGAATAATCCTATGGAAAATAAGAATATGGACTAAACATAAGACTCATCTCGGCGAAATCCAAGGAAGAAAAGACGAAGAGCGAACAATGACCGAAAGTACCAATATGTAAATATGTAATCAGCCCTATACAGTCTCGGTGGAGAGATATAACAAACACTGCGTGTGTCTCCTAAACTTCTTTTCCATTTTCTAACGATGTTCTCAGTTTTTCAGCCCAACTGTAGAACTCACAGTACAAGTAGCTCTCATCGATAAACGACTCAAAAAGAAGATTGTAAAATGTATTACTTGTTAGGTTGATAGCCATGAAAAAAACATCTTGTATTTCGCTCTCTTTAAAAGTTGCATAATTATTGAAACCCGCAATACCTACGATTTTGAAAGCTTCTATATATTCTTTAAATACTAACGCTTTTATTCTCTATTTTTAAGCTTTCGAGAGAATGGTTTTCATGAATGCAATAAACATTATCTGACAAAAACTATAACAAGACTTAGAACAAAACACTATAAAGGAATGACAATACATCCAGATGGCACAAGAACTTATAAAGAATGCAAAAAACTGTCCTGGTGTGGATCTAACACCTACTCACATATTCTCATGCCCAGCAATGGCCGCAGTCTTGCAGAAAATTGACTTAGATCCAGAGCAGCAGCTTTACACACCCAAAATAGTGGATATTGCTGCTGCTGTGATGGAGATGCATGGAGACATCTGAGACTCTTCTTTGGACACGACAACAACAACAACAATAAACATTATATATATAAATTAGAAACTATATTATAGACGCGTAAGATACTTTTTGAAATTAAACAATTTCTACTGCCCTTACTGCAATGGAAAAATTAATGGGAGGGCCTGGCTCATCAGTGGTTAACCCTCACTGCGGAAGAGCGATTGCTTGAAGCATATTATATATTTATAATTATATGTAATTCTGCTGTCCTCAAAGCTTATGTCTATAGTTCATCTAAAATATCCATTCCAAGAGTCTAGCAATAGTATCACTATAAAAGGAATTTCAAAAAATGCAATATAACAGCGGTATGGTAGATTAAACTGACGAAAACGCTGGGAGGGTTCACCACTGATGAGCCAGGCACTCCTATTAATTTTTCCATTGCAGTAAGGGCAGTAGAAATTGTTTAATTTCAAAAAGAATCTTACGCGTTTAAAATAGTTTCTAATTTTCATAACAGATGGCGCGCTAGTGCATCGAAACATTATATATACCTATTTGTTTTCAAAATAGAGCAATCCATAAATAGATATTTAATTAAAAAGACATATATTAGATCAAAATATAATTTATTTACCAATATTTATGTGGCTGAACGCCAACTGAACGTTACTGATGGTTTGCGCCATCTATCGGAATAAAAATAAACAAATTGCCCAAATACCTTTTACTTGATTGCTCAAGGACCAACATCCTGAAACACGTACGTGGGGATAGCTTTTCTTAATTAATAAATAAAGAATATTTGGCCAATATTCTGGAATTATAATAATATATATTTTTAAATCAACGATTACTTGACATTTATTCCGATTGATGGCGTAAGCCATCAGCAACTTTCAGTTACACGGTCGGGAGATTCCTTTTGTTTTTCTGTTTTTATTATTATTATCCCTAGTACACGTGGTACAAGCAATCAAGGTGGGTATAATTAGCGACTGCTTTTACTGTAAGTATAACACATGTCTACACATGTATAAACAGTTCGACTTTTCACTTACAAATGTGCCAGAGCTCCGTTTGCTTACTTGCACTAGCTGGTGGGGTTGGATTTTGGCAAGAATCAGGGGACATTGGAGCATTTTTTTAGTTAGAAAAAATGTCCAATGCAGGATTCTATCCCGGGTCGTAGCGGTAGGAAAACCAACGGTTTTAACAACTCGTACCCCCTGTCTTTTTTCCCTTAAAATATATCAACATGGTCCCATTACACTTTGGTGCTTCATTTTCAATATAATATATAGGAAGAAAATACGTAGAGAGACTTGCCCTAATACCTACTAAAACGAGTTTTCATTTTAAGAAATATAATTTGAAATTTCTCATATAAGTATTTGAAATGAAAAGTTAAAAGCCAAATGAGGAGAAGAGTGTGCCTCTCCTTATAAAACTAAATGAAAACTTGCCTCTCTTAACTTCTAATCGTATCAAAAAGAAGATTGTTTGTTAAATTAGAGGAAATAAATATCTGGATCTAGTTTTTGAATGTATTTCCTTGAAATAAGGCCTTTCCATTGAACACTTTGTAAATTAGCTCTATTAAACCTTATAATAACCTCGCTATGCAAATCGACCGCTCTTTAAAAATGTCTTTTAAACTCAGTTTCTTGATAGCGTTTTAACCTTTAACCTAAAGAAGAGCAGTATTCATTATTCCATAGGATTTCACCAAATTATAAAAGTATTATAAGATGCCGTAATTCTTTTTATTCACATTAATTAAAGGAAGCTTTCGGGCAAGCCCTTTTTCAGCTACTATTAAAAGAAGAGTAGTGTCCGAAAGCTTGCGACTTATTGCCCACTTAGAAGACAGACTTCTTCCAACGATCAAATCTTTTTATCCAATAAATAACTTTATCAGTTATATTCTACTATATGGGAAAAAGTACCAGTTGTAGGAAGTAAACATCCTCTAAATTAGAAGTGATACAGGTTTTTAAATAAATATCTATATGTTCTCACTGATTCGTTTTAATTGATTTTACAGTTTCATTTTCTTTTATTTTTATTAAATTCGAGAAATTTACCGTTGTACTTGGAGTTGAAAAAAAAAACATATTCGAAAGTGTCTTATGAAAAAAAATAAAAATTTGCATATGGAGAGTGAAAAAAAAAAAAGATTGAAACTACTTTTATTATATCGTTCATATAATGTTATATAAGTTTGAATATATATATGCAGATAGAGATAAATAATATTATATAGAGAGAGAGAGATTTTGAAAATAGAGCAATTCATAAATAAATCTTTAATTAAAAAGGCATATATTGGATCAAAATCAAATCAAAAAGTTGACGCACATTAAATATGTTATAACACCTTGATAAAGGTTGGCGTTCAGCCAACTGAAATATTGGTAAAATGAATAATATTTTGATCCAATATATGCCTTTTTATTTAAAGAGAGAGATATATGGAGTTTAAACTTTTTGTTTGAATGTTAACTAACAATTTAATGAGGCTTACTAGAACGTCTATATTTAGATAGATGTGACTTAAATCATTGAGACCAGCACATTACAGCTACTAGGTTTGTCAATAAGATACTCCTCACCAAACAATCCGATAAAGTAAGGGACAGTGCTTTCTGTGAGCTAGCCAAGGATAATGCTTACGTTCTAGTGAGCTAGCCAGGATGAGGCGATAGTGTGAGCCCGCCAGGATGGGATGATAGCGAGAAACGAGATCAACTACCGCCAAAAGGACCGATCTGTCACCACTAGATAGCGCGTGTTTATGCGCAGGATCGGCCGCTGCGATGACGCAACAATCTCTCAACGGAGTCTTGCCCAAACGCCAGTCTCGTGGCGAACGTGCTCCGCTCAAGACCGCCTCCCGCAACTACCACACCATGGAGACGACCTCGGTGGAGGAGCAAGGCAACGCCCTGCGGATGAAGAAAACCATCGGCCTGTGGAATGGAGTGGCCATCATCATGGGAGTTGTCATCGGATCGGGGATCTTTGTCTCTCCTCTGGGAGTACTGCACGAGGCAGGTTCCCCTGGACTTGCTCTAGTCGTCTGGATTCTATGCGGTATCCTGAGTACCTTCGGTGCCCTGTGCTATGCCGAGTTGGGCACCATGATTCCCAAGTCTGGAGGCGATTATGCTTATGTTTCCGAAGCATTTGGACCTCTACCAGCTTTCCTCGTCTTATGGGTTAACCTGGTGATTATCATACCAACCAGCAATGCCATAGGAGGGATTACGTTCGCCAACTACCTCCTTGCTCCTCTGTTCCCGGGATGTGAACCTCCGGACAATGCAGTTCGACTCATCGCCGCCTTCGTCATCTGTGAGTACAACACTTTCTTTAATAATTGTACCATTTTACCCACCACAGAAATACACGATTCATATCCTCCTTTAAAAACCATTTAATCCTTTTTTCAAACTTCTCATCCTTTTTTGTCTCTTCCGATCAATTACGGATGATTACCTTTAAGGCAGATCAGTATTTTTCATTTAAGAATTAATTTAACTACTTTTAAAAAACGTCATATGTGTCCGCGACAGGGAATCTTTGAACTGTATCTCTAGGAAAGATAAGTTTAACATCTATAAATTAACAAAATTTCGAACTACTGTACGTAATGATTTTTTTTACCAATATAGATAAATTAAGTTAAAGGTATTTCCTTATCGTTCCACTGAAAGTTTCTGATGGCCATCTGTCGGAATAAATATCAACTAATTGTTCATCGTTTTTAATTATTCCAAAATTGGCCACACAAATAGCCTTTCTTAATTAATCAAGAAAAGCTAAACAAGTACGTTTTTCGGGCTGTTGGCCCTAATCAGCCTGATGCAAGCTGTACCAATATAGAGAATCTTTCACATTTCCAAAATGACCACTTTCCCAAATCCCCAATCAGGGGCTATATCTCTCTCTCTCTCTTTTTTAATATTACTAACTATAATTCAAAACCAACTTTGATTTAACCTTTTTTTTATAATCTGGATTTGCGTGGGTGTGCTGTGTGTTATTTGTGTGTGTGTTTTATGTGTGTGTGTTTGTGTGTGCTGTGTTTTGTGTTGCGTGAAAGGCTATTTTCTTTAATTTCACATAACTATAATTCATCCCCGGCTTTGACTTAACCATTTTTTAAATCCCACAATCGTACTACTATCAATAATCTAACCAACAAAAATTCAACACTTACTTTGATTCAACCCAAAATTCTGATCCAATTGGATGCTGAAAATTAAACCGTAACCTTATAAGAGTAAAGAAATAGAGAACGTGTTTGAGAATTAGAGTACATTCATGGGCAGAACTTAAGAAAGTTCCATATTTTAACCATAAACCGCTCTCCTTATTTACTTATATATAGGCGGGATTTCTATAGATGTAAATTCGAACGTTCTCCTCTTTGAAAAATATAATAAAAATAAACGTGCTAAAAGGTACAACTTCCTTAAGTTTTGTCCATTAGTGTATTTCTGTTTATATCTATTTATGCAGAAATGGTTAAACCTTGTAGAGGAGATAAAATAAAAAGAATATTAAACCATCCAGGGTTGAGTTTCTTCTAAAATATATATAGACATCTATAGCTTCCGGGCTACAGGAAAATACTATATTAAAATTGACTCAAACAAAGTTGAAAGATTTGTTAATTATTTTAAGTCAATTTTTAAATAGAGTCTTCACCAGGGCCTTCTTTAATCCAGAAAGCTAGAGATGTTAAATCTACCCTGTGTGTTTTAAATTTCTTTTTAATTACACTCATGGACAAAACTTAAGTAGGTTGTACCTTTTAGCATGTGTATCTGGATTCAGACAATAACTCTAAAATATATTACAGTGACCTTTATTGAAGACACACGAGATAATCAAGTGTGAACAAAATTGTCTCCGTCTCCTTCGAAAAAAAAAAAAAAACAGACGACATCAAAAACTTTCCACTTCCTTAAGTTTTGTCCATGAATGTATTTCTTCAGTTCTAAAATGGTATAGAAGAAATTCGACATTCTGATCATACAGTAGAATCTCCCATGAGAGACCCATAACCTGACATTATGGATAAATCCGTCTCTCCTAGAGGTGGTCTCTCATCAGAGAATCTATCTTGTCAAGCCTAGCCAACACAACACTCACAACACGAGTAAAAAGTCTTTCAAACGAGTTTCAAAGTATTTCAAAAATAATCTTCGATGAGAAACGAACATCAGGAGCAACTAGGTTTCCCATGTTTTGTTGACGATATCTTATTGCAGACTCTCAGCGATGCAAGCTCCTAGAGTCCAGTTTTTTGACTTCCACATTCCTTTGTTGGTTTATACTTGAGAATCGAGGAACGCTTCACGATTTTGCGTGTCATCCTTGCGCAGGGGCCATGCTAATCCTCCCTGTATCGCTCCAATTTTAGTATATGTACCGCCGAACAAGCGTGTTGAGAATCGAGGAGGGACCACTGGAGTAATCAATCAATTGAACAACATCCCAATACACTCTTGTATCCAAACCTCATTGTTGACAGCAGAAACCATCGCTGCTAGGCCACTATGCAGTGCTATAGATTTTGTCAACACAGTTTTAAGTAGTGTCCTTCCTTCACGTGACCTCGATTAAAACACGCGACCTTGAACAATTAGCTGATAAACCTGATAGGGTGTTTGGCACCAACCTAGATATATATATATATATCATCTGTTGGATTCTTATCCACCAATACCTTAGTCAACAACTCAAAATTCCGGTCTTCAACTTTGTGGTTCAATGTCCTCTGTGTGAACCAAGGTTAACAGATGTTTGTATATAGCTAGGCTAACGTAACGGGTAATCTAAAAACATGGAATCCTGGCATAGGAGATTTCTAATAGATATTATAATTCTCAATGTCACACACACAATAAAATGTTTAATTAAAAAGACATATATTGGATCAAAATATCATTTATTTTACCAAAATTTCAGTTTGCTGAACGCCAACCGTTATCATTTGATATTTTGATCCAATATATGCCTTTTTAATTGAATATTTATTTATGGATTGCTCTATTTTCAAAACACAAAAAAAAAATCGAAGATACATCATGATATAAAGATTTCTCTGTCATAAAGAAACATTTGAAGGAATCTTTGATTTATATAATTATAGAAGTTTTGTTGAATCTCTCTCCACGAGATCATTGTGCATCTACAAATATTCATCTAAAAATATGCTTTATATTTACTTTTGTTACTAGAAAACAAGTAATATATTAGTCCATAAAATTAAAAAAAAAAGGGGGACATATCCTGACCGCTCACATGAGCATTTTTAGATGGCAGAGCGCCATCTATTAGAGCAAATATTAACTAAACGTTGATTCAACTTGTTCCATGAAAATATTATTTTTCACATAAAATGATATATAAGGTCTTTTGTAGCCGTTGAAGGACGTCTTGCCTCCGAAATCTTATACAATCGTAATCTTATAAAAGAAGCTTTTCTCCCTGACTTGTGTTTCTTCTTTTTAGGGAATAGGGAATTTGTCTTAGTATATAAAACTGAAGTCTACACGGGGACAAACACATTCTAACAAGTCTAAGCACAATTGATAATTAACTCAATTTTACTGACTTTCGATCAACAAATAGAAAGAGAGGGGAAAATTCACAATATGTGGGTACATTTATATCGATTTAAAATTATTTACATCAGACTGATCCCTCACTGAAGGGATGTCTGAAATTCATCAGCTGTCACAAGCCGTCTTGAGTTCAGACAGCTTCTACCTTAGATAATGGTTTCTGTCGGTAACGCTCGCAATTGTACCGTCGAGGAATTATTTCAGAATAATCTTCCGCACAGACGTAAGACAACCAAGGATGCACCTGTCAAGATCCAGGAGATTTAGGAAGGAGTCAGTATTCAGTTTGTCAAACAGCTCTTTAACCATATTCTTAGCCTTTCTGAGTAAGCTGTTTAGTTTGTACCTTACTGGAAAATTCCTTAATGCTGGTGGAAGGTGCATTCTCGTGAGTTTTGTCTTTTTTAGGCATAGTGTGAAAGATATACACATTCAAGCGAGTCTAAACAAACCTCAACCCCAAGTCTAACTAATGAAAAACTTCAAAATTAACTTTGACACATACACACAACATACACATATGAGCAAAATTACTGAAAGTCCTTGGATAAATTGACATATGAAATGTAGATCGATTTAACGAAGTATCGATGAGCGAGGTAAACCAACACTCTACAAGGCAAAGTGAACTATCGATGAGCGAGGTGAACACTGTACAAGGCAAAGTGAACTATCAGAAGACTGTCTGGCCTAGAGGTAGATGACCTATGATAGACGGGATACTTTCCTGTCCACTTATCTTGTTTATACTTTTTTATACCAGAATGATAGCTCTCTGGATGTCCATCTCTCTCTCTCTCCTTCCTCTGTATGGTCATTTAGCTCTCACTCCTCTGAATGGACAACTATATCACACACACAAAGCTTTATTAAGACTACCGGTCAGATTCATCACAGGAAGAACGGAAGCATAGATGGATATCCTGTACTCCAGGCAGCGCAGCACCCAACAACAACCCCCAAGTCCGACATATGTCCAGTGACCACAATGGTCAACTATATCTCTCCTTTCTCTGAATGGTCAGCTATATCTCTCCTTTTTTATTAATCCGTGAAAGCCCAAAATTTTCACTTTAATTTGATACAAGAGCTTAGTTTTCGCCAGCTGGGGAGAATCACCACTGATCAGCCAGGCTCTCACATTTTTTATTATTGTTGTAAGGGAAGAAGAAAATGGTTTTATTTTTTAAAAGAAACCTACGCATCAAAAATAGTTTAAATTTATTATAACAGAGTAAAAAGATGTTTCAAAATATTTATTATATCTTAAAGTAGCGTAATTAACATGCTATTTTAATTTATTATCTCTAATACACGTGATACAAGCCATGATAATCATGGTGGGAAGTATTTTTCAACTGCTTTTACTGTACTATACTGTTTTACAGGCGTACAGACTTCGGTAGCTCACTATCCAATGATGTTTTTACTGTAAGTACACCAAATATCTAAAGCAGTTCGACTTTACACTTTACAAATGTGTCTGACCCTGCGTTTGGTTACCTAAATTTTCTAATGGGGTTGAACTTTTGCAAGAATCTGGAGGCCATTGAAGTCATTTTTGTATCCAGAAAAAAAAAAAAAAAGGTGGCCAATGCGGGATTCGATCCCGGTTCGTAGCTGTCGATCATTTATATCAGTCGTCTACCGATATGCTGAAAATTGAGCGCTAAATTCTGAAAATGATTTTATCTTTGATATTAAACCAGGTTATCATCAAATTGATATCAAGAAACAGAGAACCTAAGGATGACAGATAAGAGGAAAAGGTGATCTACATTATAAGTAGATGAAACCCAATTACCTATAGATAAGGTAGATGGGGAGTGTAGAACCAATCAGATAGAATATAGTTTCACTGGTTACTAATCAAAGTGCGGGAATTTCGAGCCCAAAAATGGATGTAGCAAGCAGACAATACACTGTATCAAAGTACCGAGGTTCTGTACGCCACCAAGGTTGTTCAAAAAAGGTTAGATTCCCCAGACCAGGAAAGATAAGAGAGATACAAGTAGAAATAATCAGAAAGAATATGGTTTCACGGGCTACTAATCAAAGTACATGAATTTCGAGCCCAAAAAATGGATGTCGCAAGCAGACAAGCCGCAATGCACTATAGCAAAGTACCAAGTTGCTGCACGCCACCAAGGCTGTTCAAAAAAAGGTTAGATTCCCCAGGCCAGGGAAGATAAGAGAGAGACAAGTAGAACCAATCAGAGAGAATATGGTTTCGCGGGCTAAGTGCGTGATTTTCGAGCCCAAAAATGGATATAGCAAGCAGACAAGCGGCAATACACTATAGCAAAGTGCTGAGGTGCTGTACGCCACCAAGGTTGTTCAAAAAAGGTTCGATTCCCCAGGCCAGGGAAGAGATAAGAAAGAGACAGGTAGAACCAATCAGAAATATATACTGTAGATCATTCCAGTGTGGTTGTCTTTTGCTATAATACTGTTTATGTCTACACACATGGACAAAACTTAAGGAAGTTGTACCTTTTAGCATGTATATCGGGATTCAGACAATAACTCTGAAAGATATCACAGTGACCTTTATTGAATACACACGAGATAACCAAGAATCAATAAAATTGCTTTCTACTTGAAAAAACCAGACGACTGGCGACATCAGACTTTCTACTTCCTTAAGTTTGGTCTCTATGAATGTATAATATATATATATATATATTTTTTTTTTTAAATAAAGCAATCCATAAATAAATATTTAATTAAAAAGGCATATATTGGATCAATTATATATAATATGCCTTTTTAATTAAAGTATATTTATAATAAATATATTAACCAAAATGTTGTTGGGAAATTGATTATAAATACGGTACTAATTTATTACTTCCTTGAAGATCTAAATTTTAATTGAGAAAAAGAAGAAAGGAAAGTGTATAATGGGTTGTATATCCCGATATTTCTACAAATATTTCAGTTGACTGAACGCCAACCTTTGTCAAAGTATACAAATTATTTATTTTTCATATAAAAATTTTCTCAGCGTGCCACATATATGTTATAGGTGAAAAATAAAAAATATATATATATAATATCGTTCTGAAAAATAGAGTAAACCATATTTAAATCTTTATATAATAAAAAGGCATTTATTGGATTAAATAATAAAATTTATTTGCCACATTTAATGCCTTTTTATTATCTAAATATAAATAATATGTATTTTACATGTTATTAATATAAATTTTACACTTATAAATTTATAAATCATCATGATTTTTTGTTTTTCAAATATAATATGTATATATTATATATATACATTTCAATTTTGATAGTTTATAATTCTCAAATATATTTTTTCAATAATATAGGATTCCATTTAAAACATATTTATATTTAACATACAAAGTTTGAAACAAAAAAAAAAACAAAACACGCTGTTAAGTATTTTCTATATTTTATATTTAGCTTTTTTCATTTATGTTATAATATAATTCAAAAACGGGTACTTACGTATTTGCTTATACTTTTCTATATTCATTGTAATCCGAAAGTATCAACTAAATCATCGTTTGATTCATATGTTTATTCTGCTAGCATATTTTACAATGTATATGATGATGATAACCTGAGAAACAGTTGTTCTAGATTATATATAATCACGGATTATAAATATTACAATTTTAAAAAATAAGAAAATATAATATAGTAATTTTATATGTCATATATAACTAAATATATTTAATATATATATATACCAAATGGCGATTTGCCATCTGAAAAGCACATATGCTCCTGGTCAGGATATGTCTTTTTTATTTTTAATATCAACACCTCACCTTTTATTTTTTTCTCTTTTTTTTTTCACATATATAAATATATTAAATATATTTAGTTTAAATATTTAACATACGTGATGAGGATGGGGGAAATGTTTGTTATATATTTCGATATAGACATATCTATTTAGTGATTAGGGCAAAAATATTTAAATACAAATAAATATTTAAATCACAAACGATTGTAAGAAATAGAATCGTCTGGGAGTGTAAAAGAAGGCAGAAGAAGTCAAGAGGAGAGGTAGATTCCCACGTAAAAATAGAACCGGATGGGTTTGTTAGATTGATTTCCTTCTGATAGAGCCACTAATATATCTAAAGGGTCAGTGCAGAGTTCGTCTGACAACTTACCTCAAATCGCCATTTTGAAATCGCTTCCTTTCTTCAATTTAATATATATTAGAAGCCATTTCGTTGACACTAATATAAAATTATTAATATATATGATATTTATTTTCGTTTTGCGTGTGTGTGATATATAACTTTATATTTCTATATTTTAATATAATGTAACGAAATAATTATCATTTTATTAACAGATTATTAATTTTGATATTTTAATTTTCCTACTTTCTGTACATTTGCCTCATTGCCTCTCTAGTATTTAAAAATGTTAATTTGTTTTTGTTTTAAATAAATTTCCGTGTGTATGTGTTTGCGAATGTCATCCTGAAGTTTGTTTTTCCTGATATTATACGTGACAATATATTTAAAAAAACTAAAAAATTTTAAATATCAAAATATAAATATTATAAACTATATCTTTATGTTGTGTATTTATTACAAATAGAATATTTAATAAATTATTTTTCCATTTAGTTATAAATAATACCTTTGAATAATTTTATATATTTTTAAATATTAGGAGTGTTTAATTTCTTTTTTAATATATATAATTGTATTTATATAATTTTCACACATTTTAAAATAAGATATAACTTTTTAAAACTTTTATTCAACTTGCTTCCATTACTGTCTCTGTTCACATATCTTGTGATAAACTTCCAATATAGCTAAAGAGCACCTAGAAGTCTAAAAATTTGGAACACTTGTTCAAATATGATTACAATGCTAGTTGATAAAATTTTAGACCTCTGGGTGGTCGGAGTGGTCGGTAATGGATTAATTTACATATTTCCTTCAAATTTTTGATCGATTATCAATATATTGATAGACCACATAGAAGTATCTGGAATTTTGCATAGAAACGCTCCATCCAGCTAACAATACAAATATGCAAAGTTGAATTCTTATAGATGGCGATGGTGTCCCGGAAAATAGAATATAAAATAGGATTTATGTACATATGTATTAAAAGGAGAAAATAGATGTAGCCATTTGAGTCGCACAATAAGCAGACTGACATTCCATAGAAATAAATCGGCAGCATAAATTACATGAATAATTAATTGTGTGAGGAAATTATCAGAACTATATAAATATTCAATATAATTAGGATATATAATTTTTCCAATTTAAAAATGTGGGTGTAACACATATATATTTATATACATGAACATAATATATATATTGTTTTGAAAATTGAGCAATCCTTATTTAAATAATTAGATAGTAAAATGCATATATTGGATTGAATAAAAATATTTATTTGTCAATATTTCGGTTGGCTGAATGCCAACCTTTATCAAGGCATTACATTTTTTCATAAACAAACTCAGCGCCGCATAGTGTTATAATATCACAGTTGAAATAAAATTATTGAAATTAAAATTATTTCAACTTTGATATTATAACACTATACGGCGCTGAGTTTGTTTATACAAAAATGTAATGTCTTGATAAAGGTTGGCGTTCAGCCAACCGAAATATTGAAAAATAAATATTTTAATTAATCCAATATATGCCTTTTTATTATCTAATAATAATATATGTAAATATAAATATTTTCAAATATCTAAATTAATAATTACTTCATTAAAATATATATTATGCCACAATAATTTTAAATCTCAGTTATTGACAGTAGGAAATGGGTTTTATTTGAAAGGAAAAATTCGTGTTTTAATAGCTTCACTTTTCGTTGATAATTGTTTCAATGGTCCCTTGTTATTAGACAACTATAACATAACCAGTTTTTAAAAGTAACTAAAGAGAGCCGTGTATGTGGAATCTTGTATGTTTAAAATATAAACAGCTTCTAATCGTATTGACATGTGGCGCTTACTTACAGTAGAAACAGAGGCAAACTCTTGCTTCCATGTTTATCCTAGCCTACACTCATGGACAAAACTTAAGGAAGTAGAATGTATTTAATGTCGCTAGTCTTCCGGTTTTTTTTTTTTTAAGGAAATGAGGCAAATTTATTCACACTTGGTTATCCCGTGTCTTCAATAAGGGTGACTGTAATATATTTCAGAGTTATTGTCTTAATCTCGATATACATGCTGAAAGGTACAACTTCCTTAAGTTTTGTCCATGAGAAGTGTGTTGTTTTGTGTGCGTGTTTGTGTGTGTTTTGTGTATATACGGAGGGTGTTTCCTTTCAAATGAAACGATTTCAAACGTCCGTTAGAACTTTATTTTTCGAACGTGAATTTTTTTCATGTGTTCTATGTGCTTTCCCTTCTTCTTGGCTATCTCCCTGCATCGGACTTTCCAAGCTGCGAACACTTCCTTGACTTTGGAGAGCGAAACATTCGACCACTCCTCTTGTGCGGCTTTCCAAAGAAGGAAACAGTTATAGCGTCATAGTGAAAAAGCTAAAAGCAGAAGGACTAGATGTTGGCAAAGCTACAATATGTAGGGTAGTAAATGGCATCGGAAAGAAAAGGGAAGCTGAATCCAATGGGCAAAAATTTCAAGTCGATCGACCACGTCGGGTGCGGACCCCCGCCACGGTTTCCAAGGTAAAGCGGCTAGCAACTACTGAAAATCCACCATCTCAGCGCCAACTTTCCAGAATGTGTGGAACATCGCTAAAAACGATAAATAACATCATTCACAAAGATTTGGAACTGGATACCCGACGAAAAGGCAAGGTTCACAAGCTCACCCCTTTCCACATGAAAAACCGTGCAACGAATGCCCGGAAGCTCTACGAGGAACACCTGGCCGGTTCCAGATCGGAATATACTGCAACATTGGACGAAGCATGGATGTATGTGACGTATTGCAATGGAATCCGGAAGATCTGTTACATCAAAAGAGGCAATCAGGTCCCGGATAATTGGGTTCACCAATGCTCCGAAACTTTCCCTAAAGGTTTCATGGTTGTCGGGGTAATGACTGGCCGTGGAGTCCTTCCGCTCATAAAGGTTCCATCGAAGGTGAAGGTGAACTCAGAATTCTATATAGAATGCGTTCTGAAACCTGTCATCGAACAACTGAAGGACCTTTACCCAGGGGAAATGGACAAAGTGTTCCTTCATCACGACAAAGCCTCTTCCCATACCTCCAACAAAACCCAACAGTTCCTACAAGAAATGAAGGACACCCTAGGCCTAAATTTTATCAGGAACTCGGACATTCCAGTGAAGTCTCCCGACGCCAGCCCACTGGATTTTTACGGGTTCGGTATGTTGAAACAACGGCTCTTCAACCGACGTCCCAAAACTGAGGCCGGACTTTGGAAAGCCGCACAAGAGGAGTGGTCGAATGTTTCGCTCTCCAAAGTCAAGGAAGTGTTCGCAGCTTGGAAAGTCCGATGCAGGGAGATAGCCAAGAAGAAGGGGAAGCACATAGAACACATGAAAAAAATTCACGTTCGAAAAATAAAGTTCTAACGGACGTTTGAAATCGTTTCATTTGAAAGGAAACACCCTCTGTATTACATATAAATACGATAATAATAATAATAATAATAATAATATTATTATTATTATTATTATTATTATTATGAACTTTTTTACTTTTATAAAGCACACTTTATATAATCGGTACATTGATTTTTGAAATGTTTAATTTCAAATTTGCTGCAAGCAAACGATATTATCGTTTCTCCGAGGAAAAAAAAAGATCTGCAGACAGAAATAGCTGACTGACTGATGTGTTTCTACAGAGAGATATGGCTGATTAATGGGTAAATTATCATCATCATTGGTATCTAATCATATGTTTACATTTCGCTTCCTGTCCTATTACACATAATTACATAAAGCATCTGTCGAAACATCTGTGTGCTCATATTCAAGGTTTATATGTACATGAAATGTTATATAACATTTTATAGAATTTATTAACATCGTAAAGAAATATATTCTACAGTTTTTTTTCACGAATGAATGTTGGCCTTAACTATTATTTTTATTACACTAAACGTTAATTATTATTATATTTATTAGTAAGAAAGACAGAAATTCGCTAATATATTACTATCATCATTATTTACAAATTCCTGGATATGCAAATCGGTACGTCATTTATCTAATTTGCATATTCTCATATCTAAACTCTGACAGCCACTACTTCCAGACCATAATTCTATATCCTGGTAAAATCTCACTCTGTATAGTTGAAACCGTATGCGAACAAAAAATTATAATTAAAAAGGCAACAACGCCATCTAAACATATGAAAAAAAACTAACAAATACGAAAGTTTCTTTTAGAAATAATACAAATTAATACATATACAGTAAAACCCCTCTATAGTGAACCCCGATGGGACAGAGCTTTTGGTTCACTATAGCCACGGTTCACTATAGCCACGGTTTGGCCATTTTTTAAAACTTTTCTAATTTTTTAGGCCGTATAATTTAAAAACAGCCATACAAACAGGAAAAGGCAGCCACTTAATAATGGTCACTTTATTTTAATTCCCTAAATTGACCTATTTCTTTACAGTAATTCTGAATATCAAAAAAAGTCATTTGTTAATAGGTTCTTCTTATCATTAGCATACATGTTTATATATCGATTGAAAAACCCTGTACGATTTATAAATGAATAAAACTAAGCTTCGAGGGCTGCGTATCTTTTATTAGAACGAATATAATACGAGCTTTCGGGCACATACGCCCTTCTACAGGAATTAATGAAACAACAAACCAACTAGTTTGAAATAGGATTTATATACACGTGTATATAAATCCTATTTCAAACTAGTTGGTTTGTTGTTTCATTAATTCCTGTAGAAGGGCGTATGTGCCCGAAAGCTCGTATTATATTCGTTCTAATAAAAGATACGCAGCCCTCGAAGCTTAGTTTTATTCATTTATGTTTATATATAAACCTATGTATTATTTAAAATTAAGCAAAATCCCCTAGGCAAAACATTATTAATTATATATTTAAAAGGTATAAGAGTATTTTAGAACATCTTTCTCAAATAATATAATACTATATTTATTTGAAAAAATGCCTCTAAAACCTTGTTGTTTGAAAGTGAAATTTAAAAATCAGAATTGTCTTAAAATATCGTTATTTCCATCAAAGGAATGAAGCTCCGTGTATTCTGAATCAATTGAAGATGAATTAAAAGTATCCAATTCAGAAAATTCGGACGCGAAACATGTTTATACGATAGCGCGATCGGTAAAATTGCGAATAAAAAACGCCAATTTGCAAAGACAAAATCGGTGGTAAAACGGCCGACCAGGGGGAATATCCGCGAACCCTGAATGAGTCATATACCTAACAAAAAGTCCATTCTAAAAATAGAACTGTAGCGTTAGTTTTTGAGAATTTATAAGCGATTTGTTTGTGGCTCATGAGAAACGGGGAACTTGGGGGAACTGTTTTTTTTCTTATTCTTCTTCTTCCAATTCCAGTTTCCACATATTCTTCTGAAATGTATATTAAATTTTGTTTTTAACCTGTTATTCAAACCATTTCTGGCTTTAAAATTATTTGGAATTCTGTTTTAGCCTAGGTTAGACTTGATACAGAAAGCTTCTAAAAGGGCATGCGACCACTGTTTTTTTTTTTTAGAACGCCACTCTTTGTTTCTTTTTTATTTTTTATTTTGGAAGAGCCATTTGTATTTTTCTTCTATTTCAAAATTGTCGAATGCAAATATATTCTATTAAATAAAAGTATAATGTGTAAAAATTTAAACAACATACAGCAAAAATAGATGGGAAATGAAAACAAACAATGCCGCTAATTTTTTTTTTTGAAATCGCGATCCGTGAGCTGAAACATGCTCAAAATTTTGTTGTTTTAACATTTTTTTAAATCACTATTTTAAGTTCGTTATATGCATAGTATTTTTAATAGATTTTATCATTTTGGGATCGAAAATAGGTTCGTTATAGGGGTAGTTCGTTATTTTAAAAATCGCAAAGTTCGTTATAACGATGGTATTTTCAATGGAATGGAATTGGGAATCGCCGTGGGTTCGTTATAAGGGAAGGTTCGCTATATCCAGGGTTCGTAATAGCGGGGTTTTACTGTATATAGTGGGAAGGCTTGGCTCATCAATGGCGAATCCTCCTAGTTGTTTGGCTATTTGGTTTCCATCTGAAAGGCTCACCGGTTCAAAATCACTTTATTAGGTACCGCTCAACAAGAGCAACATAGTTTATGATAATTGAAACAGTGAATAATATGTGAAGGTTATTCATATATTAAACAAAATGTTAACGTGAGATTCAATCCCAGTTCATGACTGTCGGAAATCGAGGGTGTTACCCACTCGTCCACCGACTCTTGTTTATTGAAAGCCTCATGTGAGAGCGGTCAGGATATGTTTTTTTTTTTTTTTTAATAAAATCATCATAAACTTCTTTTTTTTTACTTTGTCGTCTTTGTTCATGCATCATCTTGTATATGCATTCAGGAATAACATATTTGTCATGTCGTAGGTCTCTTGACTTTTGTCAACTGCTTCAATGTCAGATGGGCCACCAAGGTACAAGATATCTTCACAGCGGCCAAGGTGCTTGCCTTGCTTATCATCATGATTTCTGGTCTCATCTGGCTTTTTTTAGGTGAGTCGCTGGTCAAATATTTTTATTTCCCCATCAGTGATTATCTTTTAAAGTGAAAATATCAGGCATCCAAGGAAAAGTTTATTAATTTTTTTAAATTAACAAATATATATTTCTAGCACGAAAGTCCTTCTACAGCTAGAGATATTTCTCAATTAAAATGTTTAAAAAGAAACTTTTCCCTGGAGAGTCCTGGTATTTTTACTTTAATATTGTGATATAAATTATTATTTTGTCGAATTGTTAATTATATTTTGATTACATATATTATATTAGTATATATATATATACGATTTTAAAATATGTAAAATAAATTTCAACATATATATACATATTTAATTAAAAAGGCATATATTGGATAAAAAAATATACATATATATATACATATGTATATTAAAAAATTAAAGCATATCCTGACCAAGAGCACATGTGCTTTTTAGAAGGCAGAGCGCCATCTGGTGGAACAGAAATCATCTAAACATTGATTTAACCTGTTCCCTGATATTTGGCCAACCCAATTTCTTGATAAATCAAGAAAAGCCATCCATGAACGCGTTTCGCGCTGTTGGCGCTCGTTTGCGTGGAGCAGACTGTACCACTGCGGCCTAAAATATTTTTGGTCCCAGAGGTTTCTTGAGAAACCAAGAAATGGGTATTTAAGGCCACTTTTTTCATATATATATATATAGATTTTTATTTTCGGATTTTATAGATCTCTCTATATATCTATATAATATAACCATTTAAAAAGGTATCAAAAACATAAAAAGTATGATATTTTACCATAAAGTAAAATTCATAGGGTGAGATTTTTTAAAAATTAAATTAGTTATTTTTCTCTTTCGTCTTTCAAATATTGGAATATATTAAACGTTTTGGATTACTAGTATATGTAACAAATGTAACAAAGTACAGTTAAACCTGTTTATACCGCCCCCTCTTGGGAATCACCAAAATAGGGTGCTATAGAGAGGTCACTTTTTATGTAAATCGCATCATACTACGTATTTAAAATCGGGCGCTATAGAGAGGGAGGCGGGCGGGGGGCGCTATAGACAGGTTTAACTGTATATATAACAAGTATAAGTTACTTGTATATGTTTCGAAGGGGAAATGTATTACTAAAGAAGCTTGTAAATTTCTCGATTTATCAGTCTTCAATATAAATGTTGCAATTGATTTGAATCTCCTATGTTAAAATAACACAACATGGTTTTGACAAATATCCCGCATGTGTTTCTTTTGAACGAAAATTCGAAATTTATTTAAAGGAGAAATAACGATTATTTCTAACCTTAGGGATGAAGTATGAAAGGATGAATTGTGAAGAGTAATGATAAACGGAAAAATAAGGTGTCCAGTTTATTATTACTCTTCACAATTCATCCTTTCATACTTCATCCCTAAGGTTAGAAATAATCGCCATTTCTCCTTGTTGTATATAGTATAATCTGTGTAAATATAAAGATCCGGCAACACTGTTTGTATCCTCAATTGAGCACAATAAATATGTAATTCATCTAGCGTGGTACTGTATTGCATGGCTATATATATATAGACTATATTATAAATATGTTTAAATAAGGTTAAATGTTAAATAGAAACAATATAATTTATAAAACACTCCTTAAAATAAATTTCTATTTTTTGTTCAAAAGAAACACATGCGGGATAATTTTCAAATGTCATTCTACAATAATAAGCCGTGTTATATCGTATTATATCATGTTTTTATGGATATAAGTTTCTTTTCCTTTTATTAATGTAATTTTAAGCTTTCGGGAATCTTTTCCCTTCTACAGGAGTTCACTTTTTGTATTCCTGTAGAAGAACAGAGATCCCCGAAAGCTTGAGATTACATTAAAATAAAAAGAAAAGAAACTCGTCTCGAAAAACCTTCTGTATTGTTTTAATGAATAATATACACTTCGACCAGTTAGAGTTTTTTATTTTCTTAACGTTTCGACAAAATAATATTTTATCTTCCTCAGAAGAAAAAAATAAAAATAAAGCATTTGCAAGGCGTCAAAAATTGTTCTCAACAATTTTTAACGCCTTGAAATGTTTCATTTTTATTTATTTCGTCGAAACGTCGAGACAATAAAAGGATTTACTGGCCGAAGTGTCTTTTATTTGAAGAAATATAAGTTATAAAGCTGGACAACACGTGAAGTGAGATAAGTTTCTTTTAATAAACGAAATGCAAGCTTTCGGGCAAAAGCCCTTCGACAGGCAAAAATATAACTATATTAAGAAAAATAACAATTTATATATGTTAATCTTAAAAGAAGACCATTTTTTGAAAAATAAATAATAAATCTGCAGTCTGAAACTTGGAATCCATAGTCTCACACAAACACAATAGCATAAATAGAAAGATAGAAATTCCTGATATATATGGTGTTTTCTTGGCTGAAACACCTGTAACATCTTAGTTTATTTAAATAGCCCAAACCACGCGCCGTCTCGTAGTTTCAGACTGCAGATTTATTATTTATTTTTCAAAAAATGGTCTTCTTTTAAGATTAACATATATAAATTGTTATTTTTCTTAATATAGTTATTAAAATAAAAACATAAATCCTCCAGGGAAAAGATTCTTTTAAAAATATTTTTATTAAAAAATATCTCGAGCTTTCGGGCAAGTAAGCCCTTCTACGGGAGAAACTATTTTACATCCTTAATACGCCAATAAAATAATATTTAAACTTAAATACAGTCCTTTAGTTGTTTACATTTGTTTTGAGGCATAATCAACGCGGGCTTCTATTGCGCGTGATTCACTTGGAGGTTATGGGGTGGGCTCAGGAAATATAATGTTATAAACTTCCGGGATATCTATTCTTCTGTTAATACTATTGTGCTTTCTGGATATGATGGATTCTATTATTAGTCTCTGTAGTCTATTGGGGATGTTGGAGTAATGGGTCTTTGGTTCTGATAGGGAGAAGGAATGGCCTGTTTCTCTTATATGTTGGTATACTAAAGATCTACTGTCTTGGTTGTCGATATTTCGTTTATGTTCTGATATTCTTATATTTAAATGTCTGCCAGTTTCGCCAACATACAAGGTATGTCCCATAAGTTCCCGGACTGGGTCCATAAAAAAAAAGGTAAGATTTTTTTTTAAATTTTTTTATTAAAACTTTTCAAAGTAATCCCCCCTTGCTTCAACGCACCAGCGCCATCGTTTCTCCCAATTGTCGAAACAGTTTTATAAGCCTCTTTTGGAATGCTCTTCAATGCTAACGGCGATTTTTCTATTATGTCATCCCTGGTGTCAAAATGTCTTCCTTTTAGAACTGCTTTAAGTTTGGGGAACAGGAAAAAGTCATTTGGTGCGATGTCTGGGAAATAGGGTGGTTGAAGTAGGATTTGTGTCCCGTTTTTCGCCAAAATGCTAGTCATCAAGTGCGCTGTGTGAGGGCGAGCATTGTCATGGTGTAGGATCCATTAGTCCATTTTTCTGGCCTTTTTTTTCGAATCGCTTCCCTTAGACGGCGAAGAATGCCCAAATACATATCCTTGATAACTGTTTGGCCTGCAGGAAGATACTCGTGATGAAAAATGCCCTTTTTTATCCAAAAAAGCGACCAGCAACACCTTGTTTCTGGATTTCAATAATCTGGATTTTTTGGGTCTAAGCTCACCCTGACATCTCCACTCGGCAGATTGATGCTTGGTTTCAGGATCATAGCCATAGACCCATGTCTCATAGCCTGTGATTATCTTGTCTTTCCATTCCGGATCCGTTCTTGTCATTTCCAACATGTTCTCACAGGTTGCAAGCCGACACAGTTTTTGCTCATTAGTGAGGAATCTTGGGATGAATTTTGCAGGAGTCTTTTTGATTTGGTTACGATCCTTCCAATCGTTGTTTTAGAGATGCCTGCGTCTTGCTCTAGCTCCAGCAAAGAGGTTCGAGGATTTTCTTTTATCAAATCGGTGATTTTTTGCACATTTTCATCAGTCCTTTGAAATTTTTGGGCGTCCTTGACGAAGATCATCTTCAATGGAAATTCTGCCAGCTTTAAATCTAGAATGCCATTCGAAAACAATTGTTCTCTTTGGGGAATGCTTTATTAAGCATTTAAAAAGTTTCGGTTGCTGATATTTGAAGTTTCACACAAAATTCTATGCAAATCCTCTGCTTCAATTTTCGTTCCATCGTAAAATCGCCGCAGCGCTATGTGTAACCTTTAAATAAATTAGAATAACTTTGGGGCGCGTGCACGTACCGCCTCGATATTGGTACCACCGTGTAGCCAGATATTTTTTCTATAATAAACAGTCAAATTCATTTACATTTTTCATTTTTTTTTTTTTTTATGGACCCAGTCCGGGAACTTATGGGACATACCTTGTATTTGGTTTTGCATTCGTTGCATTCTATGGAATATATGGCATTCTTAATATTGGAAGGATAATCAACGGTATTGTTCTTTGTTATGGGGTTTCTTAGTAACGAATTTAAATTAGGTGAGTTGCTGAAAAATGTTTTGATCCCAAATTTCTTCAGATGACGGGCTATAGAAACAGATACTGGTGAATAAGGAATACTGCTAATAGATTTATAGATTGGGGAATTCCGAATTTCAGAGGGGCTATAGAAATGTCTTAGAATAAACGATAAAGGATATTGACAAGTCTTCAGATTTCTTAATATATTCTGAGTTTCTTCTGTTTTAAAGGTTTGAAGTGAAATTCGGAATTCCCCAATCTATAAATCTATTAGCAGTATTCCTTATTCACCAGTATCTGTTTCTATAGCCCGTCATCTGAAGAAATTTGGGATCAAAACATTTTTCAGCAACTCACCTAATTTAAATTCGTTACTAAGAAACCCCATAACAAAGAACAATACCGTTGATTATCCTTCCAATATTAAGAATGCCATATATTCCATAGAATGCAACGAATGCAAAACCAAATATGTTGGCGAAACTGGCAGACATTTAAATATAAGAATATCAGAACATAAACGAAATATCGACAACCAAGACAGTAGATCTTTAGTATACCAACATATAAGAGAAACAGGCCATTCCTTCTCCCTATCAGAACCAAAGACCCATTACTCCAACATCCCCAATAGACTACAGAGACTAATAATAGAATCCATCATATCCAGAAAGCACAATAGTATTAACAGAAGAATAGATATCCCGGAAGTTTATAACATTATATTTCCTGAGCCCACCCCATAACCTCCAAGTGAATCACGCGCAATAGAAGCCCGCGTTGATTATGCCTCAAAACAAATGTAAACAACTAAAGGACTGTATTTAAGTTTAAATATTATTTTATTGGCGTATTAAGGATGTAAAATAGTTTCTCCCGTAGAAGGGCTTACTTGCCCGAAAGCTCGAGATATTTTTTAATAAAAATATTTTTAAAAGAATCTTTTCCCTGGAGGATTTATGTTTTTATTTTAATATTGATTCAAGGGATTATTTTTATCGAATTGTGAACTCAAGTAATATAGTTATATTTTTGCCTGTCGAAGGGCTTTTGCCCGAAAGCTTGCATTTCGTTTATTAAAAGAAACTTATCTTACTTCACGTGTTGTCCAGCTTTATAATTTACTAGTAAGAGTCCCTGCAATTTTTCTAAGAAATATAAGTTACTTGTATATGTTTCGGTGGGGGAAATGTATTACTAAAGAATTGTTGAGAACAATTTTTAACGCCTTGCAAATGCTTTATTTTATTTATTTCTCCTGATGAAGATAAAAGTTTTTTGTTGAAACGTTGAGAAAATAAAAAAAACTCTAACTCTCTGGCCGAAGTGTCTATTTTATACATAAATATGAATGCCGGCCAGGGAAACTTTATCTTCAAGATATTTCAATGATTGTGTTGAACGTTTAATTAAATCCTTGGCGTATTATTCCTTTTCAACAAGGGAGCTCGCAACGTCTGGATATCAGAGATCAACATATCTTAGCAAGTAGGTCGGCGCTACGCTTCCTCTGATACGTCTTTGAAGGAGATAACCCAGGCGGTGTTTGGATTGAGAAAGGCATGTTCGCCGAAAGCTTAGAGAGACGTGTGCAAATCAATATTTTTCCATGTTACCAGCAAGCACGTATTGTTTACTCAAAAGTGGTAATAACTTTTGCCTTTTTAATTAAAGATCTATTTATGGATTGCTCTATTTTCAATATATATATATTTTTTTTCAAAAAGGCATCTCCTGATCTCGTGTAACTAAAAGTTGCTGATGGTTTACGCCATCTATTGAAATAAATATAAACTAATCGTTGATTTTTATTTATTACAGAATTGGCCAAATACCCATTCTTGATTAATCAAGAAAAGCTAACCACGTACGCGTTTCGGGCTGTTGTGGCCCTCGTCATATATATATAAATTTAATTTGCATAATTTTTTTCAAATTTTATTTTAAATCCATTCTTTTTCTGTTCTTGTCTAATAATTATTAGTGTTTGTCTAAGCCGTAAATAGATTTTTTCTGAAATGTTTATACCATTTTCTTTTACAATTCCTACCTTTATATTTTATTAAAACAACTTTTATCAATATATATTATGATTTTATGGAAGATAGATATTCAATTTTGACATAAACGAAGAATCTTCTCTCGTTTAAAAAAATGCAACAAAATTTTGTTTATCACCCCTGCGGTAAACTAAAAATACAAATTTGCTAAAGATGGTGTTGCAGTAAATGATTTCATCCCCTCTTTTATCTTTCTATAAAAGCGAGATAACAACCCTATTTATTATTTTGTCGTATTTTAAATGGAAATTTACCTTTTTTTTCTATTAATATGATATATATATTATTTGAATCCACATTCATGGACAAAACTTAAGGAAGTGGAAAGTAATATTTGTGGCTGGCCGTTTTTTTTTAAGGTATAGAGACAATTTTGTTTTGAAAAATAGAGATACTATATTTGAATATTTATGTAATAAAATGTCATATATTGGATTAAATAAACATATTTGTCAATATTTCGGTTGACTTAACGCCAACCTTTGTCAAAGCATTATATTTTATATAAACAAAGTCTCATTGTTCGCCACAGTTTGTTTATACAAAATGTAATGTCTTGACAAAGGTTAGCGTTCAGCCAACCGAAATATTGACAAATAAATCTTTTATTCAATCCTATATATGATATTTTTATTACATTAAGTGACAATTTTGTTCATACTTGGTTTTTTCGTATGTCTTCAATAAAGGTCACTCCAATATCTTTCAGAGTTATTGTCTGAATCCCGATATACATGCTAAAAGGTAAAATTTCCTTAAGTTTTGTCCATGAGTGTATTTCAATTTTTTTAAGTACAATCTATATGCACAAACCAGAATCTATATAAAGGGCGCAGAACTCTCCAACATTTCCGTTAATATAATCAAAGTTAACAAGCCCCCACGCATTTTATTTGCAAAACTAAATTATTAATAAGATATATATGTATATGATGCACTAGCGCGCCATCTGTTATCAAAATTCGAAACTATTTTAAAGGCGTAAAATTCTTTTTGAAATTAAACAATATCTACTGCCCTTACTGCAATGGAAAAATTAAAGGGAGGGCCTGGCTCATCAGTGGTGAACCCTCCCAGCGGTTTCGCCAGTTTAATCTACCATTACATACCATTACATGGTAGATTGAACTGGCGAAACCGCTGGGAGGGTTCACCACTGATGAGCCAGGCCTCCCCTTTAATTTTTCCATTGCAGTAAGGGCAGTAGTTATTGTTTAATTTCAAAAAGAATTTTACGCCTTTAAAATATATATGTAAATATGTATAAAACAAAATTGACACATCCTGACCGCTCTACTGAGCATTTTAGATAGCAGAGCGCCATCTAATGGAACAAAAACCAACGAAACGTTGATTTAAACTGTTCCAAAAATATTTGGCCATCCCGATTTCTTTACAAATCAATAAAAGTAAAGCACGTAAGCGTTTCGGTGTGTGATGTTGCTCTGCTATCTAAAATGCTCTTGTAAACGGTCAACAAATACCAATTATGTTTTTAATATCGACACCTGACCATTTATTTTCTTATGATAAACGAAAGAAAAAAAAAACAATGGTTGCCTGTAAAGTCGGTTTTACGGGCGAAGATTTTACGTGACAACGGTAGAATATTTATTGATATGAATATAATTAAATTGCACAATAGGAACAAGGAATTGAATGAAAATAAGAATTGCACAAATTTTAACTATAGAAATATATTTTGTTTACTAAAACATTGTACATGTAAACTTAAACTTAACTAATTCCTATTTGAGTGATTTTGTTGAGGATAGGACGATGATAGGAGAAATATGAAATGAAAGGAAGTGTTTCTGCTGTAATGTGTCTTGCGAAAGTCAAGTCGATAGTTGTTCCTTTTAACGTAGTTGACTTAGAAACGTTTGATACGCAATCAAGATTATACGTATTTTTCATGAAATTAAGAAACGAGTTGTCAGGCTTTACGTTTTTGTTAAAATCACCACACAGAAGAATCGGTATACTAGAATCAATTTGCACGAACGGTGGCACGTACTGGCTGTTGTGAATGTACGGACCGAGTCCTTGCCATAGTAACATTCCAATATCCTGCATACTAGCTCCTGGATGAATATATACAGCACCGAGTATAAACTTGAAGCTAGTATTAGCGGCGAAGCAAGTAACTTCAGTCATGCACATGTCACCCTTGGTTTTAATGACACGAGTTACGTCTGTAATCGCAACTTGGAACACTTCCGCCGTAGATGTCGATGATAATTTACGATAGATCGCCACTCCACCAGTCGCGTGTTTCAATGGTCGCCATCATGTACGGTGTCACTGAAATGTTCATGTTGAAACGGCGGGGCTCTCCGAAGTATATCGCAGGAAATGATAGTTCTTCTGCATGACGGTCATAAATGATGTTAAGAGGCGTTGCTCGATGTCCTGGTGCGATGTCAAGACAATCCTCTTCATTCCACAGTAGTGTGTGCTGTCTCGCAGCAAGAACTTCAGACTCGGGCGTATATTCGGCGGAGATTGCTTCGATCCGATTAGCAGGATCATCTTGAAGGCCTTCATCTGATGGCAATGCAGGCTGCAGTCTTGACAAATCTATTTTGATATCGTACAAACGATATAGACTTGAATTTTGAAGTACATCTAACCATTCTTTGACCGTACGCTTAGACATGTACCCGCTGATGTAATTTGTTCTGTGTGCAAGATTCCTTTTGATGTTAACGTTGATAACATCGTCCTCTTCTAGATGGCGAGGCAAGCATTTTACCATGTCTTGTACGTTGACTGGGACGTTTATCACTTGTCCAATAATTCCATAAGAGAAATCATGACGCAGTCGGCGCACTTGCATAAATGGAAGGCGCGGTGAGACCAAACGTTCACTAATAGGATCCAGAGGCGGTAGACCTGGAGGTATGTCAGGATATGAGAAGCCGTTGACCTTTGCGAGAGTAGGAAGCTTACGCTTATTCAGTGATTGTCTACAGGTGTTGCAAGACTTTGTATAATCCTCCTTGCGTAGCTGCCGATTTTCCTTAACGTACCAATCCGAGATTACCTTCAGTTGTAGTGCAGTGATGCTTTTAAGGTCATTCTTGAACCACAATCTGTCACAAACCGAGCAAGCATGGCCAAAATCGTTGTCCAGGAAAGTAGATTGAAATCTCCGTATTGACGATGACCATTTGGTATACCAGGTGGATTGTTCCAGTTGTATTGCTGTTTGGCTTGAAGAAGTAGTCGGTTGTACATCAGTCCGAGAAGATGCTGCTCTACGTTGTCGGAATGCACGTTGCCGTTGAGCGTTAGTTAGGGGAACGCTCGTTCTCTCCGCCACGACAGGAACGCTTGTTCTCTCCGCCACAGAACAAGACGTTGAAGCAGGTGACTCTGACGTACCGCTGGTGAGGGCTATGTTAGCAGATTTACGTAGCTTGAACCTGCGTTGCCTCTCCGCAGCCGCTTTTGCAAAGGCTCTTACTTGTTCAGGAGTTCTGGTCAATGCTTTTCGTAGTCTGTACTCACGTTGTCGCTGAGCATTCGTTCTGGCGGTAGAGGTGGTGTGTGGAACAACGAAAGGTACTGCAGACGTTGATGGCACGATATCCTCCGTCTCCATTGAAGTACTGGAAGTTGAAGGCACCGTTTCCATTGTTTTGAGAGTGGTGATTCCTGTTGAACATTTGAAATTGAATGGATGAATTTTTAATTTTAAAGAATCAATTTGAAAATCAAAACACCTATTCAGATCGAAGGTTCAAATTTTTGCTAAATAAATTTGAAATTAAATAAAATTTGTAATTGTAAATGATGAAGTTGAAAATTAAAACATTTACTTATATTAGATGTTAAAATTCTTGCTCAACACAGTTTAAATAAAGTTTTCTTATATCTGCCACTTTTTCTTAATATTTGTAATTTTAAATAATCAATTCGAAAATCAAAACATTTATTCAGATCGAAGGTTCAAATTTTTGCTAAATAAATTTGAAACTATTTAAAATTTGTAAAATAATAATTAATTAATTAATTAATTTTAAACTAATAATTTACTTAACACTATCAACATTTATCAATAGTATGACATAACCTATAAACTCAGTTTCTCAACTTTTGTGTCAATCTAACAATTAATCAATCAATCATAGTTTACGATAATGAAATATCAGTGTACAATTATTTACCTTTATTGTTGTAGTTGTTGTAAATGACGAATCTAAGCACTCCACATTTTCACTACAGACACAGCTGACGATACTTTAACCACACGTGTGAACTTGTATTATGACGCTTTCTTGTTTTTCCAACGCCAAGAACGTTCGAGAAAGACAAAGACAGAGACAAGCATGCGCCGATTCAATGCGCCTAATTCTCTAGCGCTGCGCGCGCAGCTGCGCGCGCAGCACTCTCGTTCGGTGACTCATCGTAACGTTACCGGGCGTTACACTTTTTCATAAGTGACTCCCAGCCGCAACCTAATTTAAGACGTTGTCACGTCAAAAAATATAAAAAGATCAGGTGTTGAAATCAATATTAAAAATGGCATATCCTGACCAGGAGCACATGTGCTTTACAGAAGGCAGAGCGTCATCTGGTGGAACAGAAATCAACTAAACATTGATTTAGCCTGTTCCCTGATATTTGGACAACCCAATTTCTTCATAAATGAAGAAATGTTTTGTTGATTTCTGTTCCACCAGATGGCGCTCTGCCTTCTGTAAAGCACATGTGCTTTTGGTCAGGATATGCCATTTTTAATATATTTTCTTATGTTTTCATATATATATATCATTAATAATTTTTAAAAAATACATATCAAAACCCCCTACCTATATAAGTGAAAGAAATAAATTTTCCATTATAAATATTAGGTTCCATACAAGGATTGAAATGGATACTTGAAATTCTAGCTCACAGATCTTTTCTAGCAAATGGCATTTTTATAAATTACAGTCTGTTTGTAGTTTCAAAAGTTTCCATTGGTTTATTAGTGTTGCAAGTTATGTACTTTATTTACAAGTAATACATCACTACAGGACAACTTCTACAATTCACATAAACAACTGAATAAAATATGTAAATGTATATGAGAGAAAGAGAGAGAGATACATTATTACTTGATGTTATATTATTTTATTGAGTTAATTTGTATTTGCATATTTACACATTTGCAAATATTTGCATATTGCATATTATAAAGGTAATACATAGCAACAACGCGCCCTCTATATAATACAAATGAAAACATCAAAACGCGAATGTTTCTTTTCACAAATAAATCAAAATTTTACTGTCCTTCACCACTGATGAGCCAAGCACTCCCAATATATATTTGTAATCGCAGTAAGGGCAGTAGAAGTTTGATTTATTTGTGAAAATAAACATTCGTGTTTTGATATTCTCATTTGTATTATATTATAAAAGTGTATTTATACAGCTTACAATGATTGAGTTTTATAAATTTAAAATATTTGCAGAGTTTCTTTATTAAGGTATCGGGAGGCAAGCTTTCACGTGGTCGCTCTTCATCAGGTCACTGGCTCCGCAAAGGCGTGCAACAGATATAATAGAGATTCAGAGAAATACATTTAAAAATCAAAAATAAAAATAGTGGCAGTTGTAGAGGGTACAGTTTCACTGGGGGTTGGCATCATCTGCCTCCCGATACCTTAATAAAGAAAAATTCTGCACATATTTTAAATTTATTTAACTCTCTCAAATATAATATTATTTGCATCAATATATCAAGTACAGCTTACAATATTCTAGCCTGCACTATAGTCTCCTTTACCTGGTGTTGACATCCTAGATGTGGTGTCACCGCTTAAAAACAAAACATGGCGGATCCTGAATAGGAAGTCAATAAACATCCTCGAGGTAGTGGGCACCAATAACTTACAGTACTGGTGAAGGTAAGGTACATTCGAACATATCCTATAACCCGAATATTTATACGATAATAACAAGGCGAAGGAAGACGAGTATCTTTATTGGTGCATAAGAGCGAGCTTTCGGGAAAAATCCCTTCGACGGGCAAGATATAACGACACTGTGAGCGATATCGATGGCTGTAGCGAATATATACATATTAATTTACATAAATATAGAAAAAAGCATGCAAATGAACAATTTAACTATTTGTAAAAAATTGAGAAGTAAAAATAAAAATAAAAATAAAGATGAAATAAAAATCCTATAGGGTAATAGAAGAGATGCCAAAACATCAGCTGATGGGAAGAAATATCAGTGAGGCACAGTATATGGTTGCAATGGAATATCCAGTATACAAAAGAGAGATCCACACATAAAGGCCAGGAGAGCTCACTATGCGTCAGGGAGGGCGACCTTTCACAGCTAAATACAAGGGGGAAGTTTAAATAAAGGACAGGAGAGGATGATAGGCTTCAGGAAGTTCTATTTTTCTATTGATGCTGTTTAGTTTGTGGGATACTATTGATTCTAAAATGAGTCTTTGGTGCAAGATATGTATGTGGCTGTAATGTATGGTGGGGTTGTTGATGTTGAAAGTGTGGCCTGTGGTCTGCATATGTTGATAAATAAGGGACTTGGTATCTTGACGGGAAATATTGCGGGAATGTTCAGTCATCCTGATGGATACAGATCTACCCGTCTCACCAACGTAAGTGGCAGGGCACTGTTCGCATGAGACGGAGTAGACTGCACCCACAGAACGAAGGGGGGCAGGGGGAGCTGAGGACTTAGTATGAGGGTGACGGAGGGATGAAAGAAGGTTCGGGGAGTTTTTATATATGGTACGGATGCCATAGGATTTGAGTTTTCTAGCTATAGCAACAGAGGAGGGGGAGTAAGGGAGAAAACACAATGATCTGTATGTCATGGAAGGATTGGAAGTTGCAGGTGTATAAGTATATTTGTTAATGAACCAGAGTGGAAAAGAAGCCGCGGAGAGCTGGGTTATAATGCGATTTCTTTCTATTATTTTAAAGATGTCTATGGAACAATGGGTGGAAATTCTTTTTGTAAGAGTTCTAACAATATTGATTTTATGGGAGGTGGGGCAATGAGAATTGTAATGAGTGTAGCAGGGGGGGCATTGTTTTTTATGATAAACTGTCGTGTGAAATGAGGATGGGGTGCGAATAATTAAGATATCTAAGAATGGGAGAACATGGTTAGCTTCAGTTTCTAGAGTAAAGGAAATATCTTGGTTGTAATTATTAAGGGTTGATAGTATGAAGCTCTCCTGACCTTTTTTGCATATACAAAAGACATCATCAATGTATCTTCGCCAGAATTGGATATCTGTAGGGAGGGTATGGGTGATCCAATTATCTATTCTAGTCATGACTATTTCGGCAATGATTGTTCATTTGCATGCTTTTTTCTATATTTATGTAAATTAATATGTATATATTCGCTACAGCCATCGATATCGCTCACAGTGTCGTTATATCTTGCCCGTCGAAGGGATTTTTCCCGAAAGCTCGCTCTTATGCACCAATAAAGATACTCGTCTTCCTTCGCCTTGTTATTATCGTATAAGTTTACTCCAGGAAGAATCTTTCTACTATAACCCGAATATTGTTACCTTATATTTGACCTTCCTCAATATAAGTACAACCACGTGTCTACTGACTGATTTAGTACAATTATATGACGCTAGATGGCGCTGACCCCACTTGCAACAAATAAACAAATGGCGAATGTAAACAACCTGATAGAGACTGTGTACTCCCTTCCACTGGAGGGATATATTGTGTCAAATAACATAAAATACACTCATGAACAAACTTAAGGAAGTTGTACCTTTTACCATGTATATCGGGATTCAGACAATAACTCTGAAAGATATTACAGTGACCTCTATTGGAGACACGAGATAACCAAATGTAAACAAAATTGTCTCCGTCTCCTTCAAAAGACAGATGATCGGCGACATCAACGACTTTCCACTTCCTTATGTTTTGTAAATGAGCTTATAATTACCTTTTTGAATTCTGATATATAGTATATTCTTAAAATAATTTGTATTAAGAACTTGTGTAGCTATATTCGGCGTCAAGTACATATCTTGGCCCCTTCTATATCTCACCAATTGCAACTCCTATGTTATCCAATATGTAATTTATATAAATGACTTTAAAAATCCAATTTGCACAATATTATAATGTTTACTGTCTGGTATCACAGGAAAGACGGATAATCTTTCAAATGCCTTCGAAAATACAACAAGTGAACCGGGGAAAATCGCCTTGTCTTTCTACTCCGGTTTGTTTTCCTACGCTGGATGGTGAGTGATTTTGATTTGCATAACGTTAAACCAGGTTAGCTGGTTTGTCGACTCTACTTTCCTCCTTGTTATTTGCATACATTTTCCCGCGCGAATTATAATCATCATCAAAGCTAGTCATTATAACAGGATTCCGACAAATTACAAAAAAAAAAAATCATGAGACACTGTAACTCTTTTTATTTACATATTAAAGAAAGCTTTCGGGAAAGTCCTTCTTCAACTTTAAAATTAAAGTCATGCTTATATATATAAAGCTACACAATAATAATTATCATATAAACCCTCTCTATCTATATAGATCAATCAAAAGTTTTTCTATAAAAAAATCGATTAATTTTTACACACTGAGAAAATTATTATTAAAAGACATAGCTGTATATTGATATATTTAAGCGTTATAAACATAATGCAGTAAATAATTTTAAAGAAAAAGACATCTTCTCTGATCGTGAAACTAAAAGTTGCTGATGGTTAGCGCCATCTGTCGAGGTAAATATCAACTAATCGCTGATTTTTTTTAAATTATTCCAGAATTGATCAAATACCCTTGATTGAAGACACACGTAATTTTCAAGTGTAAACAAAATTGCTTCTGTCTCCTTCAAAAATAAAAGACGACCAGCGACCTCAAAAACTTTCCACTTTCTTAAGTTTATCTATGAGTGTGTATATAGTTTACCTAGTTTTTGTAAGATACAAATGTACATATTCTTCACATGTTATGTATGATCTATGGCCCACCATGTTGTTTATCTATTCTAAGCTATACAGTATGTAAATATGTCACATCACCGTAGCTACTCTCTGAAATTATCGATGGACTATGGACCTGGGAATGTTACGTAAGGAACGTTGCCTTGAAAAATGTTTACATCGTTTGTCATGCGTTCAAGCTGACTGGCATCTTTAGTACTGCGTAGAGACTTCCCTGTCTATTTCTATATAAATAGGGTTTTCATATAAATTATTAAAACATTTAAAATTATTAGAGCAAATATAAAGACGCTACCGAAACGATCATTTTTAGTTTTGGACATTTATCTTTTTTAATCATGAAACTCTTCTGTACACTCATGGATCTCTAACTTTGCATGTATATCGGGATTAAGACAATACCTCTGAAAGATACACTCATAGACAAAACTTAAAAGGAAGTTATACCTTTTATTATGTATATCGGGATTCAGACAATAACTCTGAAAGATACACTCATAGACAAAATTTAAAAGGAAGTTGTACCTTTTACCATGTATATCGGGATTCAGACAATAACTATGAAAGATATTATAGTGACCTTTAATGAAGACACACGAGATAACAAAGTGTGAGCAAAATTGCCTCTGTCTCTTAAATAAAAATATATCAAACGACCGGCGATATCAAAGACTTTAACTTTCTTAAGTTTTGTTCATGACTGTAGTTTACCTTTATATCATTTTTTAAAAATTCATTACACACATGTTTTTATTGACGTGTTTTTGCAGGAACTATCTAAACTTTGTGACTGAAGAACTCAAAGAACCATACACGTAAGTTTAATGAGTATCTATGTGGTAGATAGCCATGGTACTCATTATAGGTGTGTGGAGATGTGTGGCGGCTTCTACTGTATTTGTGTCATATATCTATACATATAGTTAGACTTGGTATATTTAAGGTGCCAGAGCATCGTTTGGTTATCTATTCTATTGTTGGTGGTATATATCTCAAGGATACGTTGTACAGGCCATGATAATCATGGTGGGTAGTTAGTGGCTGCTTTTACTGTAAGTACATCACATGTCTACACATGGTACAGACCATGATAATCATGGTGGGTAGTTAATGTAAGTACATCACATGTCTACACATGGTACAGACCATGATAATCATGGTGGGTAGTTAATGTAAGTACATCACATGTCTACACATGGTACAGGCCATGATAATCATGGTGGGTAGTTAATGTAAGTACATCACATGTCTACACATGGTACAGACCATGATAATCATGGTGGGTAGTTAATGTAAGTACATCACATGTCTACACATGGTACAGGCCATGATAATCATGGTGGGTAGTTAATGTAAGTACATCACATGTCTATGCACGTAGATTCCAGTTAGAGACTTTAACACATACAAGTATGCCCGAGTCTCGTTTTGTTACTTGCACTCAGTGATGGGGCTGGAATTTTGCAAGAATCGGGGGTCATGAGGGGGCAATTTTATTTTCTTCAAGAAAAAAAAGTGTCCAATACGGGATTAGATCCCGGGTCATGACTGTCAAATATCAACAGTATATACCACTTCTATACCAATTATATATACCAGTATACCACTTCTATACCAATTCATCATTGGTGAGCATGAATGGTGTCAAAGGAAAACAAACCTCCTTTTCAATAGAGGATTTCAGGATGAAACTGATTTATCCGTTTCCCGCCAAGCCATGTGTCAATATTCCTATCTTCTCAGAGCTTTCTTTCTATGTCTTTTGATGAGATCATAGGGTATTTTACTGAACTTTTTAATCGATTCCATTTTCTCTCTTCATCTGCATAGTCTTATCTGGGTTTTCTTTCTATGTCTTTTGATGGGATCATGGAGTATTTTACTGAACTTTTTAATCAATTCCATTTTCTCTCTTCATCTGCATAGTCTTCTCAGAGCTTTCTTTCTATGTCCAGTCTTTTGATGGGATCATGGAGTATTTTACTGAACTTTTTAATCAATTCCATTTTCTCTCTTCATCTTCATAGTCTTCTCAGAGATTTTTCTTTCTATGTCTTTTGATGAGATCATAGGGTATTTTACTGAACTTTTTAATCAATTCCATTTTCTGTCTTCATCTTCATAGTTTTCTCTGGGTTTTCTTTCTATGTCTTTTGATGGGATTATAGAGTATTTTACTGAACTTTTTAATCAATTCCATTTTCTGTCTTCATCTGCATAGTCTTATCAGAGCTTTCTTTCTATGTCTTTTGATGGGATCATAGGGTATTTTACTGAACTTTTTCAATCAATTCCATTTTCTCTCTTCATCTTTCTTGTATTCTTTCCATACATCCCTACAGTGAATACGTTTATTCCCTCAACAAGATGTCTAAACATTTGACACTTTAATAAATAATTAAAAAATAATTCAATAAATTAATTCCCTGTATCAATATTCAGTAAAAATAATCAGACCTCCAGGGAAAAGTATATTTCCAAAACATTTTTATTGTTCTCTAGCTTTCAGGCACCGACGTCCTTCTACAGGAGAAAATTTGGTATAATAATTCACCAAATAGAACACGAGTTAAATATAATCGGATACTATTTTATACAATTTTATAAATATCTGTAGATCTAAAACCTAGGTGATTTTTTTTTCATATCTACAGAATTTTATAAAATATTGTAAAATATAATCCGATTATATTCAACTTGTGTTCTATTGGCGAATTATTGAACAAAGTTTTATACTGTAGAAGAGCGTCTGTTCCTTGAAAGCTAGAGAATAATAAAAATGTTTTAAAAAGAAACTTTTCCATAGAGGTCTGATTGATTTTACTTAATTTAAAATCTTTATTTTTCCAAAATCTTTCCGAATTGCACCAAATATCAGGATTCTCCAGCGAGCCCAGAACACATCACATCGGGCATTGCCGAACAGACATCTACACAGCTGTGGTCATTGAGACGATAAAGAGACCTTAAGGATCTGGTGTAGACTTGAAGTCCAGACCTGGGACAAGAAAAAAAATTAAAAATAAATCTAACCGACTGTTGTAAAGTGGTGGGGAGATTTTGGTCCTTTACTCGGTGTTTTCCAGTAAGTTTGGTCCCATCTCCAAACAATCGTTCAATAACATTCCTTTGACAGTGCGGCATAACGCATCATATACTGGTCTAATTGGCGTAGTTTTATTGGTTTCTTTAAACACTGGTCTGTGGTGCAAATAATGGCCTACGGAATTGTTATCATCATGGATTCTTTCAATCATAATCTCTTGTTCCCATTCCGTAAATATTTTAAAATAAACAAAGTTGACTAGTAGTCGAAATATCATCCTTTATTTTATGAGCCATGGTCAAGAAAACAGGAGTATATACCCCGAATTCAAACCTTAATTCAAAGAAATCTCCCCGAAAATTGACCAACCAATCATCGTATTGATCGCCGTCCTTTATTACATTAAAGCCTTTTCCTTGGAGTCTGGAAAAGTAGCTGGACTAAACACTAGGTAAAGATCGTCTCTGAAGGTAAAGAAAGACAGCATCTATATTGAGAAGAAAGAGTAAACCCCCCCCCCCCTTCCCCCTCAATACAAGGTATGTATGATGTCCATTCCACCACAAGGTTCACAATCTACTGCCACTAAACCACTTTATTTGAACTATTCATTCAACATACACTCATGAACTAAACTTAAGGAAGTTTCATTATTTTGATGTCGCCCGACATCCGTTTTTATAAAGGGGACAGAGGTTGTTCACACTTGGTTATCTCGTGTGTCTTCAATAAAGGTCACTGTAATATATTTCAGAGTTATTGTGTAAATCCCGGTATACATGATAAAAGATACAACTTCCTTAAATTTTGTTTATGAGTGTATATTGCATATAGAACTATATTAGATATTATATCGCTGTGTTCAATTAAATAAATATCAAAGATCTCTCCGTCCGGGAATAAATGTCTTTATCAGTCTAAACATAACTTGTTTTATTCCAGTCGAAGGACTGATAAACCCGAAAGCTTGAGTTGATATAAACTGATAAAGAAACTTATTTCCGGATGAATCTTCGATTTATTGGATAGAAAGCATTTTTACTGATTCTAACTGAGGTAATAAGATCAAATCCGAATATTAGACGTCTTGGTAACAACGCAGAAACGTCACATACCATTAATTTATATAGATTTTGTCTTATTTCCTTGTAATTCTAATCTATAATCCAAATTGTATTTTATAATTACTTAACTTTGGTTTAAATCCCAATTACACGTGGTACAGGCCATGATAATAATGGTGGGTAGAAGTAGGTGACTGTTTTTACTGAGAGTGCACCACATGTCTACACATGTGAAAACCAGTTCGACTTTGCACTTACAAATGTATCAGAGCCTCGTTTGGTTACTTGCACTTGCTGGTGGGGTTGGATATTTGCAAAAATCGGGGGTCATTGGAGCATTTTTTTTAATCAGAAAAAAGTGCCCAATGCGGGATTCGATCCGGGTCGTAGTGATCAAAAACCAACAGTTTAGATCATCCTTACACCGACCCCCGATGTAATTATATAGCTAGTTTGTGTACAGGTTCGAATTAATGTATTAGATATGAGTGAGACATGTGTATAGGACAGGTTCTAACTGATGTAATATATATATAGATTTTGTATTGGATGTATAGGGACCCCACCATAGAATTCCTTTTCCCATGAACCCCCATTGTAAGTCGAACCAACTCACTGGCTTAAAGATCACCGAGATGGTACATCGAGCTAAAGACAGAGATGACTGGCGTCGTGTTTGGGATGTAATATGTACAACAACGTTCGATCGTGAATAAAATGATATTACTATAGGGTATGTACAGGAATTCAAACTGATACAATTATAAGATTTGGCCCAGCCACTTTGCCAGCTAAACACCTCTTTGTCAGATTGTCAAGATTCCATAAAATCCCGTGTGGATCTCATGGAATAAAGTCCGCCCTAGACTGACGAGGGCCATTAGCCCGAAACCATGGTCTCTAGGTGGACGCTTCTCAGTTTGCCAAAGCTGGTGTAGTGGCTTTGTCACCGACCCGAGGCCGCTAGTTTGCGGCGACGGTCAATAGATGGCGTCTAGTTTTGACATCTATTTTGACGGGAGAGGTGACCTTTGTTTCTTTAGATCAATATCCTCCCGGCAATATTTCCATCTATATGATACAATTATATATAAGACGTGTACAGTTTCTAGATGAGGTATTAGAGATACATGAAACATGTGTATAGGATGTGTGTATAGATACTAACTGATGTATTAGATATAAATGAGACATGTATGTGTCTACAGAAATCTACCACGAGCCATCTTCATATCTCTACCTGCAGTCACCATAATCTACGTACTCACCAACCTGGCATACTTCGCAGTACTGACAACTTCAGAGATCCTATCGTCGAATGCTGTCGCTGTGGTGAGTTAGTACTTTGTACTTAAATAGAGTGACTACCACATAGTGCGCTTATGTATTTATGTCTGTAGATTCTAAAACACATGGTTCACACAATAGCTTGTACTTCCTGACAGATAGAACTTCTCTATATCTCCAGTAGAGATTACACATAAGTTTTATATTCTTCAGTAAACATTGGCAGATTATAATCAAAGGCTACATGTACAAAATTAAACGTATATTCAAATAATTTACTTATTTGTATATACGTTTAATTCTGTACAGTGGAGAGGAGATAAGAAAGAAGAAGAACTTATTTGTATGGAAGATATTGGTCCTTCTAAAAACTATTTATTTAGTTGAGAATTTTAAAATGCGATATTTTCGATAAATCAGTTAAGGTTATATTGGAACAACAACAAAACAAAGCCTTTATTTAGGGCCTCTCGCCCTATACAGGATTCGCCAGTTCACAAGGGATATGGAGAACACTGTGTGGCCTTTTTCCGGGATATAGTCTTGTGGAATCCAAATATCGCCATCGCTATATACCTATTCTTTGATATTTCATTAATTAGTGCCGGAAATGAAGGACAAAGTTGCCCCGTTTTATCATTTAGTTTTCGTCTTTCCTCAGACAGAGCAGCACAATTAAATAAGTAGTGCAACATCACCATTGTTATTCCTGATCCACAGAAATTGCATTTCAGGTCTTCACCCCTCATTAAAATCATATGGTGTTCTCTGAAAAAAATTGAAAGGGTTCTAAATTGCGCGATTAATCTGATGACAGGAAAAGGGAGTTCACTTAAGAAATTTTCTTCGGTGGTAAACGTTGTATATATGTCTCTGTTTATACCGGAACAAATATTTATTCAAATACTCAACCGCCGTGTATATGGCATATAGTTAATTTCTCCAAAAGTTAGAAAACCAAAACTTATAGTTTATAATTATTTATTTGTTTACAAAAATATAAACATTTTCTCTCTCTCTCTCTTTCCATAAACTTCATATAATTTTAAATTATTTATATATTATTGATTTTTTATATATAATAAATATATAATTATATATTAATTATATATAAATTAAGAATATAATTAGTAGTGAGGTAGCGGAAGAATTGGATGACAAACAAAGAATATTCCAAGAAGAAAAATAATGGACACACACACACAAAATTGCCTCTTTCTCCTTCAAACATAACAAACAATTAACAACAGAAGACTTTCCACTTCCTTAAGTTTAATCCATGAGGTTATTTTAGGTGTTAATTATAAATAGAAACACACATCAAAGGTCAAATTTTATTATCTTAAATTTCATTGACCCACTGTCACCCTTTTTTACAAGGAAAAGTTCAAAAACATTTCTGCCTTGAAAAAGGACGACAGTGGATTTTCAAAACGTCAAGTAATAAATGTTGAAGGTTAATGTGGTTCTATTTAATCATAAATCAGCCTAAAATAAAGACTTTTTGTGTGTGTTAAATTTTCCCTTTTTTTGGAAATATTCTTATCTTAATATAAACTTCAGACTTTGGTTTTATATATGTTATATTAAAATATTATTTTATTTAAAATTATATTTCATAGATTCAAATACTCTGATAAATCGACCGCCAGAGGTCACGCTTCCCCTATAAAAACTAATTGTTGTTGTTTCCTGATGGCTGGCTCAAACCGTTTGTATATTATGTAAATAAGTTTTTCATTTTTTAGATTCTTACACCTTAAGCCAGGCAATACTTTTATCAAATTATGTTTTTTATATATTCCTTTAGTTCAATTAAAACAATTACTGATCAAAACCATTTTTATTATTATACTTTCAAGATTTTAACCACGACTGCATTACCATAGCATAATCCTCAAGATAATCAAAAATCAACAGAATTTTTTTATATAACATATATATATATAAAGGTACCGACTTCAAAGAAGAATTTATTTAGAAAAAAAAAAGAATTGATAAAAAAACACTTGAAGAGATATTCTTCAAGACGGCGAGCAGTCTGCCGACTTTGATAGCGGTGTCTTCAAGGCCAGTAAACATGTACTGAGGTCATTGTGTACGTATAGGTTACTCTTCTCTGGATCGATGTGTGTGGCAGTAATTTGTTAATACTTCACTAATTATTTATTAGTTTAGGAGTATTCTATATTAGTTAAAGGTAGATAGGTAAGTCACATTGGTCATTTCTATTATTGGCTTAGTAATTTCTTATTATTGAGTCCTAAGACTCAGAACGAAATATAACAAAGGAATGACAATACATCCAGATAGCACAAGATCCTAAAAGACATATAACAATTGTCCTGGTGTGGAACTAACACCTACCTACATATTCTCATGTCCAGCAATGGCCATAGCCTTGCAGAAAATTGACATGGACCCAGAACAGCAGCTTTATACACCCAAGATAGAGGACATTGCAACTGCTGTGATAGAGATGTATGGAGACATCTGAGGTTCTTCAATGGACACAACAACAACAACCTAAAATTGACATGGACCCAGAACAGCAGCTTTCCACACCCAAGATAGTGGACATTACTGCTGCTGTGATAGAGTTGTATGGAGACATCTGAGGTTCTTCAATGTACACGATAACAACAACAGAAAATTGACATGGACCCAGAATAGCAGCTTTACACACCCAAGATAGAGAACATTGCTGCGGTGATAGAGTTGTATGGAGACATCTGAGACTCTTCATTGGACACGATAACAAAAACAACAGAAAATTGACATGGACCCAGAACTTTACACGCCCAAAATAGAGAACGACTGCTGTGATAGAGATGTATGGAGACATCTGAGGCTCTACATTGGACACGATAACAACAACAATTCCTTATTAATTTAGAAATGTTCTTTTTTAGTAGCTATATTGTTGTTCTGTAGGTGTAATTGATAGTTCTCTATTTCTATTAACATCGTGTCTGGTAAATTGTTGGATAATAGTTTTTTAATCTTTGATATTTAATCGTTCTCTCTTAGTTAGATGGCAATCTCTGTGGGTCGTTAGATATATTTTTTATTAATTTAACAGTGCTTTTTTTTAAGAAAAAAGGGCAGATTTTCTTGATTAATAAAGAAGGGTTATTTGTACAATTAAAAATCAACGAGAATAGTTGATATTTATTCCGACAGATGGCGCAAGCTATCAGCAACTTTCAGTTGCACAATCAGGAGATGCCTTTTTCTTAATTTATCTACTTAATCCCAGTACAATTTCACTTTTGTACTATTTTCACAGTTTCTTTATTCGTTACATATATATGGAAATTAGTTCTGTAGTTTGTTGGTTGTATTTTGTTAGTTTGTGATATTTGTTAGATGATAATTCAGTAGGTCGTTTTTTTTTAGTTTTATATTTCTTCATAATATTAGAGGTAAAATGTATTTCTGTAGATTCTTGCCAGCAATACAATGTTTCCGTATGACTTTACTATGTCGGTATATAGAAAACGAAAGGCATTGTAGTCTCAGGGAAAAACGTTCTTAGGATGTTTCAAACTGAAAAACAAGAATATCAACTAAATTAGTTCTGGAATAGGTAAAATATTCTTATATATATGTTTTACACAATGTGTAATAAGTTAAGGAATGTTTGAGTTTCGTACAGATATTAAACCATGTTAAATTTCTTTAAGCTAAGAAGACAATAACTCTCTGGGGAATAAATTAGTGATAGAATAATTTGAGTCAAAAGACGAATCATTGATTATATATTTTATTAATAAGAACATACCTAAATCTGTGAAATAAAAAGAGAAACAATTTTTTCTTAAAATATTTCAAGGGATTTCCACCTCTTTATCAATTTATTGCACAATAAACTTGTTTGCTTTTTTTTTATTTAAAAAAATTAATAAAAAAAGGGGAGCAATCTCTCGAAATATTTTAAGAAAATAGTTTTTTTTTATTTCACAGATCCAGGTACGTCTTTTTTTATATAAGGATAAAATGTTTTGCACGTTTAATTAAAGGAGAAACTAAGGTTCAATGATGTGTTTCAGACATATGGAAAGCAGGTACTGGGATGTTTCTACTGGATAATGCCAATCTCTGTGGCCATGTCCACCTTCGGGGGTCTCAACGGGAACATCTTCGCCTCTTCCAGGTATCATCATCTACTCTTTAGTTCTATTCACTTTGATAATTATTTAATTAAAAAGACGTATATTGGATCAAAATATAATTTATTTTACCAATATTTCAGTTGGCTGAACGCCAACCTTTATCAAAGTGTTATAACATATTTAATGTGTGTCAACAACTGTCAACAATTTGCTAATTATGTTACGTCTTTTTTTAATTACGAATACACCCTGCTTCTTATTTTTATCATTTATATATATTTTATATTAAATTTATAAATTCAATTACCATCAATTAATAAAATTTGTAACAAAATAAATTTACTGTCAATGTGTTTCTTTTCAAATAATATCTTCAAATATTATCTCTATAGATCTTACACTACACTGATATAAGTTATTGAATGAGATAAAATAAAATATGAAATCATAAAAATGAGATTCAATAACTTATATATCATTGCAGTAAGGTCTGTAGAGATTATTTCTATGAAAAATAGACACTTCGGCCAGTTAGTTTTTTATTTTCTCAACGTTTCGACAAAAATCTTTTGTCTTCGTCAGGAGAAGTAAATAAAAATAAAGCATTTGGCAAGGTGTTAAAAATTGTTCATAGAAATATGAATGCCGGCCAGGCAACCTCTATGTAGAGATTATATTATTGGAAAGAAACACATTGCGAGTAAATTTAATTGTTACAAATTTATTGGATATTGTATCAAGTTTTGCTCCTGTAGAAAGACTAGAGAGAGATTTATGAATAAAATTTTTAAAAGAAAACTATCTCTTGAGATTTGATATTTCATTTCTTAATTTATTAATTAATCAACAAGATGCGATATAAGGAGATGTTTCGTTCTTTTTTTATTGATTTATGCATCTTATATCAGTACAATATCGCATTTGTACTATTTTTTTCACAAAGCGATTGATGTGTGGGATGGTTGCGTGATGTGTTGGTGTGGCTTGTGGAAAGGCCGCTGATAAAATTATAATTAAAATTAATTAATTTAAAGCCAGAAATATATAAAGAGAAAAGAAATAACGGTTAAAGTAACGGCCGTTGGGAGCAGGCCTTTTTGTTTACCGCGCCAGTGGCTAGAAAGTTCCGGATGACCCCCGCGCATGCGTAGTGACGTGTTCTCCCAGCACGTGCTTGCCGAGGCATAGTGCGGCCGCCATTCTTCCCCCCGTGTTTTAAAGCTTTGTCCCAGTTCGCGCTCGCTGAAGCAAAGTGTGGTCGCCACAGATGTCAGAGAGATAAATCCTTTAGATATGGGAACAATTGATGTCTCACTTCTGCAATATCCCAATAGACTTTATAACTTATATATAAAAATGAAAGGATTTAAAAGCACGAATGTTTCTTTTATACATAATATAAACTTCTACTGTCCTTTCTGCGATGAAAAAATACGAGTATACTTGTATATTAGGAGGGCTTGGCTCATCGCAGTAAGGACAGTAGAAGTTTGTATTGTGTATAAAAGAAATATTCGTGTTTTTAAATCCTTTCATTTTACATATATAGATGGCGCGTTATCGCTTAGTAGTAACTTATATTGTTCAATACAATCTGCTTCTAGAAGTGAAAACAGTTTGTTTATATTTTATTATATTTTTTTGAAAATAGAGCAATCCATAAATAAATCTTTAATTAAAAAGGCATATATTGGATCAAAATATCATTTATTTACCAATATTTCAGTTGGCTGAACGCCAAACTTTATCAAGGTGTTATAACATTTTAAAGTGTGTCAACAACAAACTCAGCGCCACATAACGTCAACAGCATTAAGTTTTAAAACTTAATATGTTATAACACCTTGATAAATTTTGGCGTTCAGCCAACTGAAATATTGGTAAAATAAATGATATTTTGATCCAATATATGCCTTTTTAATTAATTTTTTTTTTATAAAAAACTTTTGCCCTATGAATACCCTAGTGTTCATCATAAAAAAAAAAGAGCTGAAATGAGTTTATTTTATAGGTAGCTATAATAACATGGGTGGAAGATTTTAATAAGTATTACAACTGTTTTTTTATTTATGAATATATTGAAAATATCTAGATTAGAAGCAACGCTTAAATAAATGTCTAAAATGTCTATAGCATTGAGGAAGATTAAAAACTCAGCTATTGAAATTGAAATTAATTCTTTACGCTGATAAATTTGAAAAGTACACTCATGGACAAAAACCTTAAGGAAGTGGAAATTATTTGATGCCACCGGACTTCTATATTTTAAAGGATACAAAGGAAATTTAGCTCACACTTGGTTATCTCGTGTGTCCTCAATAAAGGTCACTGTAATATCCTTCAGAGTTATTGTCTGAATCCAGATATATATGGTAAATGTTATAACTTCCTTAAGTTTTGTTCACACTTGGTTATCTCGTATGTCTTCAATAAAGATCACTGTAATATCCTTCAAAGTTATTGTTTGAATCCCAATATACATGGTAAAAGGTACAACTTCCTTAAGTTTTGTTCACACTTGGTTATCTCATGTGTCTTCAATAAAGATGCCTGTAATAGCTTTCAGAGTTATTGTCTGAATCCCGATATACATGTTAAAAGGTACAACTTCCTTAAGTTTTGTTCACACTTGGTTATCTCGTATGTCTTCAATAAAGATCCCTGTAATAACTTTCAGAGTTATTGTCTGAATCCTGATATACATGGTAAAAGGTACAAATTCCTTAAGTTTTGTCCATGAGTGTACACAACTACAGACTTCAGTGAGAAATTAATTCCTCTTTTCCTCATTGTAGTAAGGTCTCTAGTATGATGATGTTTATTCAATTATAAAATAAAATTGCGCTCTAGAATTTTATTTCATTTTTACCTATGGATGGCCTTTTTAAGATGAATCAGTTTTATGATTAACTAGTTGTATCACCAGACTATGGATTGATCATTCTTGGAGGAGTCTAAAGAAAGATGATCGCCAGTTTTACGACTGGTTTATCCTTTAAAAATATCTCCAATATGTATAGATATGAAAAAACAATAGAAAAAAAAGTGGGTCAGGTGTTGATATTAAAAATAAATAAGAAATTTCCTGACCACAAGCACATGTGCTTTTTAGATAGAAGAGCGTCATCTAGTGGAGCAAAAATAAACTAAACGTTTATTTAACTTTCTCCGTGATATTTGGCTAACCCAATTTCTTGATAAATCAAGAAAAGCCATCCACGAACGCGTTTCGAGCTGTTGGCGTTCGTCAGCGTGGAGTAGGTATATGTGCCAAAAAAAAAAAAAGAGACAATTATCCTCTTTAATATACATTAGAACAATGTATTATGTTTACCATCCAAACAAAAGACTTTAAGGTAATGATTGAGGGGGTTGTTGGAATGAGGGTTTAAACCATAGGTTTACGAACCCTACGACCCGGGATCAAATCCCGCATTGGGCACTTTTTCTAATAAAAAAAAATTCTCCAATGACCCCCGAATCTTTCAAAAGTCCAACCCCACCAGCGAGTGCAAATAACCAAAACGGGGCTCAGACCCATTTGCAAGTGCTTTTTACACACAGTGCTCGAACTGCTTTTCACATGTGTAGACATGTGGTGCACTTACAGTAAAAGCAGTCGCTAACTACCCACCATGATTATCATGGCCTGTACCATGTGTAGACATGTGATGCACTTACAGTAAAAGCAATCTCTAACTACCCACCATGATTATCATGGCCTGTACCACGTGTACTAGGGATAATAATAATTTTTAAAAAGGTAATGATAAAGAGTTAGCCACAACATCAGTTCTGCCATATTTAGACAAAAGCGTGTTCTTTTTAATTTGCCAAAACTGCTTTATCGTAGTTCATTTTTTATCACTACCATAACGTTTTTTTTACTAGGGTACTAAATGTAATGCAATTGTTCTAATGTATATTTAAAAGGAGATGTGTATCTTTTGGTACATGAATATCATTCTTTCCACAACTTTATGACATATATATATTATATAATCTAATATGCAAATATTTTATTTTTTTAAAACATGTATTTTATTTTCAACATTGACTGTTCTACATTTTCGACCATAGATTTAGAACATAACACTTTGAATATATTGTTGTAAATATGTATAGTTAAACTACCTATTTTTTAAATCACGAATATAGAGAGAATTCATTTAATAAATTCTATATTACTGTGAAAAATAATTTTAAGTGTAATTTGCTTTGAGTAATTCAAAATAAAAACTACTTGATGGGTAAATAATTATATTTCCTATTTTTCACGACTGCACCTTCAATTCTCTTTTTCAACAACAAAACAAATTATGCATAACATATATATGATTCGAAACTTGTATATTCGAGAATAAATATAATCATTTTCTATATCTCAATGGTATGATTTATGCAACATCTAGTGTTCTGTGTCATAATGAAGTTGATATAAACATCCCAGCGTCTGGCCTCGCTAAGCTATCAACTGTCGGCTTCCCGGAACGCCAAATTTACTTCCTTTTCCGTAGTGTTGGGATCATCTGTGGTGGCATACTTAAATAACAGGTTGATGACATACTTCAAATAAAGCAAACTTTTTACTGCCAGTACTTCAATGGGAATATATTGGAAGGACTTCTTGGTTCATCATTGGTTAACACTCCCAGCGGTTTCACCAATTTAATTACTAAACCGCTATGGTAATGCATGCATCAGTGTTTGGCATATTCTGGTTATATGTCCGGTACTAGGATAAGTTTAGATTGTATTGATCTGCTTTATATAGCTTACAACATCATTCTTTATTCTTTATTTCGACTTAGAGCGCTATGTACCCCTAGGGACACTTGCACTTTAAAGATAAACAAAATATTTTAAAGAAAAGAAAGATATTTTAAATATGTACAGAATTAGTATGCAAGTTAGTTAGATTTAAAGATTAAAAAATATATATCAACACATACATCATAATATAAGAATTTTGTCAGACAAAAAAAAGCAATGCAGGAGCAATTTACTTATGATGTTTAAATTGTTATATTCAATTTAAAATTAATAAATCCATAAATATATAGTATTTAGCAGTGGAAGAATACATGGGGATAAATGGACCTAAAATTTATCCCAACCTTAAGAAATGAAACTACACTGCGTGACTCTGAATTTGCAATACCAATAATTATTGGGCAGAAAATATGCAAAACTTTTCCACCAACATTATATATCGTTGGGGGTTATGAGAATCGGGATAAACATGATGGATGCGGATTTTTGGTAAGAAATTGCAAACTTGGGAGGTTGAATATCATGTGTAGGTTGTAAGCAACTATTTAAGTCATTAGATAAACTTACCGTTGTGTGTGATGTACTGGAAACTGATGAGTTGATGAAGTAATCTGTCTCTTGTCCAGGATGTTCTTCGTCGGGGCCAGGGAGGGGCATCTTCCCGAGGGTCTGGCAATGATCCACATCCACAAGTTGACGCCGGTGCCAAGCTTGCTCTTTGTTGTGAGTATTGATTTAATGGATGTGTATTCATTGTCTTTCTGTGAGGTATTGTGGGGATTTACCTACAAACTGGTACATATGCCCAGCTTGCTCTTTGTTGTGAGTATTGATTGAATGTCTGTGTTCCCATTGCCTTTCTGTGAGGTATTGTTAGGGATTTACCTACAAACTGGTACACTTGCCCAGCTTTGTTGTGAGTACTGATTGAATCGATGTGTTTTCATTGTCTTCCTGTGAGATATTGTTGGGGATTTACCTACAAACTGGTACATATGCCCAGCTTTGTTGTGAGTACTGATTGAATGTCTGTGTTCTCATTGTCTTTCTGTGAGGTATTGTTGGTGATTTACCTACAAACTGGTACATATGCCCAGCTTTGTTGTGAGTACTGATTGAATGTCTGTGTTCTCATTGCATTTCTGTGAGGTAATGTTGGGGATTTACCAACAAACTGGTACATGTGCCCAGCTTTGTTGTGAGTACTGATTGAATGTCTGTGTTCTCATTGCATTTCTGTGAGGTATTGTTAGGGATTTACCTACAAACTGGTACATGTGCCTAGCTTTGTCGTGAGTACTGATTGAATGGCTTTGCCAGGTATCGCCCCATGTAACATGTACTGGACGTAACGTGTCCAGTGCCTGGTCTCCCTGTTCTATCTCACCACCACCAAGGTCCTGGTGCTCATCAACTACGTGGCCTTCAGTGAATCTCTATTCGTGGCTTTCTCCGCCGCCTCCCTCATCAAGTTCCGTTACAAGGAACCCAACAGGCATCGTCCCATCAAGGTGATCCTTTCTTTCCCATACCATTGTATGACACGTGTTGTTACCTGTTCGATTCGATTTAGATTCTCATCTATAAAGAAGTGGTGGGTTTAAGGATTCGTAGGTAATGAACTAACAATTATAATGATGATATTTCAGGTGTACATCATTCTTCCCATCATCTTCTTCTGCGTGAGTCTGTTCCTCATCTTCCTGCCGTTCTTCACCAACTTCTGTGAGACCGGGGTGGGCGTGATGCTGACGTTGTCTGGAGTCCCCGTCTACTTCCTCACCATCTACTGGCAGAAGAAACCGGCTTTCTACAGGAGGGCTGTTGGTACGTATATCGTCTTTCTTGATATCATGGAATGGGGTATATGGATGCAGCTTTCGTTGATTTCATGATCCAGATGAAAGTCTGACTTTGCCTGTAATTTGAGGCCGTTCCTAACATGGAAGCCTTTGCTGCCGACTCTAACATGAGTACAGACGCAGCTCCTCCGTATCCCTGGGGAGGGCTCTGTCTAACTTTCTTGATATCATGGAATGGGGTGTAGGGACGCAGCTTTTGTTGATCATGGCACCATGATCTAGGTGAAATTCTGACTCTGACTGTAATTTGAAGCCATTCCTAACATGGAAGCCTTTGCTGCCGACTCTAACATTAGTAGAGACATTCATATTCTTGGAAAGGGCTCTGTCTATCTTTCTTTCTTGATATCATGGAATGGGGTATATGGATGCAGCTTTCGTTGATTACATGATCCAGATGAAAGTCTGACTTTGCCTGTAATTTGAGGCCGTTCCTAACATGGAAGCCTTTGCTGACGACTCTAACCTTAGTATAGACCTCCGTATCCCTGGAGAGGGCTCTTTCTATCTTTCTTGATATCATGGAATGGGGTGTATGGACTCAGCTTTCGTTGATCATGGTACCATGATCCAGTTGGAAGTCTGACTCTTCCTGTAATTTGAGGCCATTCCTAACATGAAAGCCTTTGCTGACGACTCTAACATGAGTAAAGACCTCCGTATCCCTAGAGAAGACTCTGTCCTTCAATCTTTCTTGTAATACCATCTCACTAGCGCTAATGAAGAGGTGCTATCGGCATAGAACACCCACATAGACCTATTTAATTGATGCTAAGTTAACGTATATTGTATTTAATTCAATCTATAACAGGATAGCCTACTCAATTGACTGATGGTAATACGTATTGAGGTTACTGTGTAGATTAAGAAGACAACCTCTCGTACTACATTACAATAGATCACGTACATTAGACGCACAATAGATTAAGTAGTCGTACTACATCTGTAGATATCCTGTAGTGACAAATAAAGCCAATATCTTAGCAACATTTGAAGACAATGGATTGATAGAGATATATTTTTTTACATTATTGTAGGTTGGCTTTATGAATAATTATATATAGATATGTGTCAAAAATCTTTGATGTCTATTATCTGACCTTTTGGTGACTCATTGTCGTTTTATTTTCAATGTGTGAAGTTTAAAACGGCTTGATTTTTGTTTGAAGTTTGGCATAAATATTTGACACAAGTCAAATTTCGGGTCAATTTTTCCACCTTAAAAACATTTCGATGACAGATTCTCGTTCTTTTCAAGGTGACAAGTTTAAAACGGTTTGATTTTTGTTTGAAGTTTGGCATATATAGATTGTCTAAGGTTAAATTTCGGGTCAAGTTTTCCACCATGGAAAGGGCGACAGTGGGAGCCATGGAAACGCCAGACAATTAATTGTACGGCGCCATCTCTAATGGATCGAGAGTCTAGGCCTTGAGAAGGCAAGCCGATCTTAATACTCTGATTTTTTAAATTTATTTATTTAGTTGAGGAATTTGTTGTGGGTCGATGTTGCAAAAAGAACAGCCAAATAAGTGATTTTATAAATATATGATTATTATTAGATATAAGGATATATATGTTGACAAAAGAATAACAACTGCACACAGCAGTAGAACAAAGGCAGTCTTTTGGTATATATAAGGAAGAAGACTGACGGTTGAGGTGGGCCGTTCTCATTGGTCAGTTATCTTCATGCAGCGCCTCCAAGCGGCGCCCGCGTCCACGCTTCTCTCATCAGAATTTTGTAGGGAGAATAATCATCTAAAATAAATATAAGGTAGCCTTCTCTCGTCAAAATAGACGCTGAAACTAAGTGTCATATATTGATCTTCTTTAGTGGACTCTGGTCGGTGACAAAACTTCAGCACCAATTTTAGGAAAATCGAAAAGCCGACTTGGAGACCACGGTTTAGGGCTAATGGCCCTCATCAGTCCAATGCTGGCTGTAATAATATTTAACAGTAAAATATGTTAGTAAAAAAATAAAAATATGTATTTGAATAAAAGTTGTTTCTTGAAAGATTTTGGCGTTTTGTTTAGATAAGCTTTGATTAAGATTTTGACGGTCTTAGGTGGAATGGTTGACCAATGACTCATTACACTGTGGAGAACATAATTATTGAAAATATCTAAATATTTAAATAAAAAGGCATATACTGTATCAAAATATAATTTATTTTACCAATATTTCAGTTGGTTGAACCTTTATCAAGGTGTTATAACATTTTAAAGTGTGTCAACAACAAACTCAGCGCCACATAACGTCAATAGAAATAAACCAACTGAAATATTGGTAAAATAAATGATATTTTAATCCAATATATGCCTTTTTAGTTAAAGATTTATTTATGGATTGTTCTATTTTCAAAACGATATCTATATATGAGAGAGAAAAAAACCATAAAGACATACCAAATATTTACATGATTATATATATGTTATATTAAAATATTATTCTATTTAAAAAATTATATTTCATAGATCCAAATACTCTGTTAAATCGACCGCCAGAGGTCATGCTCCCCTATAAAATCTCGTTGTGGTTCTTCCCCGTTGGCCGGCTCAAAACTTTTGTACATTATGTAAATAATCTTTTTTTTTCCTTATTCTACTCGCCTTAAGCTAGGCATTACTTTTATCAAACCCATGTTTTTCATATATTCCTTTAGCGCAATTAAAGCTATTTTTGATAACTAATTTTATTATAATCTCTTCCAAGACTGCATACCAAAATCAAGCAAATAACCAATAATTCCTCTACAAGTAATTAATCTCAAAACAGCATAAAATATTTATTAAATATAATATACATATATTAAAATTTTATAATTTTACACATTAAATAAAAGGAAATAGACACATACCCCGGGTTTCTCTGTAGCGACAAATGCCAACTACACGGGCTGTCCAGCAGCCATGGGCAGGGGTCGGTAAAGCCACATGCGGCTCTTTGGATGTGAAGCTCTTTATATAGTTCCATATGAGAAAACAATAGAAAAAAATAATAAGTGGGTCAGGTGTTGATATTAAAAATAAAAAAGGCATATCCTGATCAAGAGCATATGTGCTTTTCAGAAGGTAGAGCGCCATCTGGTGGAACAGAAATCAATTAATCATTGATTTAGCCTGTACCCTGATATTTGGGCAACCCAATTTCTTGATAAATCAAGAAGAGCCATATGTAAATATTATTTATGCAAGTACTTTTTATTGTTGGCAAGAAAAAAATTTGTAGCTCTTTAAAAACTTTGAAATTTTGTAAATTGTAATTTTTTACTCTTCCGATTCAAAGGTTTATCGACCCCTGATCTAGGGTAAAATTCTAGTCACACCCTGTAGACTGTTTAACTCCCCATATGTAACAGAAAATTTACATATCCCGGGTTCTTGGAATGTCAAACGACAACTACCCGCGGATTCCATATGTAAAATTCGCATAAAACTGATTGCTCTCGGGAATAAAAGTAAAACAAGTGTTAATGGATATAGTATCAAACTTGTTTTAATGTCATTATTTGAAGATTTTTTTTTTATTTCAAAAATGTAGTTTCAAGTAAAAATATCTTTTGATAAAAGTATGAGACGTATAACGCCATCTATGAATGATATTTTAAACAATTTTTATCATTTTTATAAAATTTATTTTAAATTTGTATCTCTCGTAGTTTAAATCCATGTACTTTGGTTCACTATTTGTGCTTATATGCAAATAAAATTATAATAAAGTTTGAATCAAATTATTATCTTAATAATAATTGTTTTTAAGAATAGTTAAAAAATATTTATAAATACCACTGACAAATTATATAAGTACGCATTTTTAAACATTATTCAGTTGACACTAAAAACAATACAATAAATTGCATATTTTCAAATATAATTTATACAAATATATAATTATTTTATAAAATATATATAAATTGAGGGTAAAAATACAAAATTAGTTACAAAAATTGATAACAGATGGCGTGAGTATAGTTTATCGATATTTTTACAAATGAGAACATTTTTTATTAACTTCGACACCCTTTTTTAAATAAAATACACAGCACACATACACAACCATTCAACGTGGAAAATATGCAACTAAGGAAGATAATATACATCGAAAATGATTAAAAATTAAATTTATAAATTCAATTGCCAGCTATCGATAAATTTTTTAACAATTAAATTTATTGGCAATATGTTTATTTTTATTAATATCATGAAATATTATCTCTACAGACCTTACTGCAATGATAAAAGTTATGGAATGAGAGAGCTTGGCTCATCAGTGGTGAACCCTCTCAGCGGTTTCGCCAAAATTTCGCCAGAAGCTTCCGTATAAATCTACAATGATTTTATTAGGGAAATTCTATTCCAAATTTTTAGGATGAATAGATCACATTTACTCTATAATTGAACACGCTTAAGAAATTTGAAGTTGTAATCCAATGGAGAAAGAGATAAGTTTTATATATAATATTGATAATAAATAAAGGTAAATAGGGAAAATGAGAATGTCGAATGATCGAGAAAATATGTAAATATAATTCACATTTTGGAATCTATTATATATATACCCTCATATAGACAAAACTTAAGGAAGTTGTATCTTTTATCATGTATATCAGGATTCAGACAATAACTCTGAAAGATATTACAGTGACCTTTATTGAAGACATACGAGATAACCCAGTGTGAACAAAATTGCCTTTATCACCTTAAAAAAAAAAAAACCTGCGCCTTCAGAGACAACGTCTGTTTTTAAGAAGACAGAGGAAATTGTATTCACACTTGATTATCTCGTATGTCTTCAATAAAGGTCACTGTAATATCTTTCAGAGTTATTGTTATAATCTCGATATACATGCTAAAGGTACAACTTCCTTAAGTTTTGTCCATGAATGTATATAAATGAAATGTATTATACGTTGCTATGGAGTTGTAACAAAAGATATATTCCAGGCTGTATGACGAGGTTCACCCAGAAGATGACCCTTACCCTGGAAACAGATCCCAAAGGTGTTTGATGACGTCATCTTTTTAATCCACCAATGAAATTCCGACGGACCCCCCATTGTACATAGTAGCTAAATATATAGATAAATATTATTTAATAAATACTTTTTTTTTTTCAAAATTGTCTTTCCTTAATTGTTTCAAATCTTAACAGACATTGTATGAAGATATATAGAAGTATTGTAATATATGTAAATATTTAATTTAAAATGCATATATTAGATCAAAATATCATTTATTTTTCCAATATTTCAGTTGGCTGAACGCCAACCTTTATCAAGGTATTATAACATATTAATGTGTGTCAACAACAAACTCAGCGCAACATAACGTCAATAGAATTAAGTTTAAAAATATATGTAAATTTTTTCTCCCCATTGAATATAGGCAAAAAATATTTTTTTACTTAAAAATAAATTCTGTTGACGTTATGTGGCGCTGAGTTTGTTATTGACACACATTAATATGTTATAACACCTTGATAAAGGTTGGCGTTCAGCCAACTGAAATATTGGTAAAATAAAAGATATTTTAATCCAATATATGCCTTTTTATTTGAAGATTTATTTATGGATTGCTCTATTTTCAATATGTAAATAAAGTTCAAAGTGATTGCTACCCTACATTGTGTCTTACATATTAACGGATGTGCTGCCTAAGAGAAGGAATGCTTGAAATATAACTGTATAACAATGTATATATATATATATATATTCTGGAATAATTAAAAATCAACGAGAATAGTTGATATTTATTCCGATAGATGGCGCAAGCCATTAGCAACTTTCAGTTGCACGATAAGGAGATGCCTTTTTCTTAATATATATATATGCGATCCCTAGTACACGTGGTACAGGCCATGATAATCATGGTGGGTAGAAGTAGGTGACTGCTTTTACTGTAAATGCACCACATGTTTACACATGTGAAAAACAGTTCGACTTTGCACTTGCAAATGTGTACAATATATAAATTGCTCATAATAGTGTATTGTGATGTTTCTTTTTGTAAAAGATATTTCTATGAATATAGTGAAAAATGCCTTCAAAATTATCGTATTTCAATGGAAATGCATTTCAAAGTTGAATAGATTTCTATGAAATTGCACTTTTTAAAACTTAATAGATTATTCGGCAATTTATTTCAAAGTTAACATTTCATTTATTTTACAATGCATTTCAAATTTGAAACAATTTTCTATACCATACACTTTTTAAAGATGAATAGGTTTCTATGACATTGCCCCTTAAAATTTAATAGATTTATTTGGAAATGTACTTTTTTACTTTTTTGGTAATATTTTTCACAATATGTTTCAAAGTCAAATAGATTTTCTTTACCATGCACTTTGAAGTTAAATATATCTCTGTTACAATGCACTTCAAAGTTGGGTTTATTTTGCAATACACTTTAAATTTAAATAGATTTATTTTTCAATGCATTTCAAAGTAAAATAGATTTCTGTGACAGAGTGCAATTTAAAATTGAATAAAATTTTAGGACATTTCACTTCAAAGTTGAATAAATTTCTATGTCAGTGTTTACATTTCCAAGTTTAATAAATTTCTTTGAAAATGTTCTTCAAAGTTGAATATATTTCTTTTTTAACATAGATATCAGATTGCATTTATAATACATTTCAATGTATAATAGATTGATATGGAATTCAAAGTTGAATAGAATTCTATGTCAGTGTTTAAATTTCCAAGTTTAATAAATTTCTTTGAAAGTACTCTTTAAAGTGTAATATATAAATATATATATATATATATATTACAATGATTTCAGATTTTTACAATGTATTTCAAAGTAGAATAGATTTCTTTGATGTGAACTTCAAAGTTAAATAGAATCCTATGTCAGTGCATTTTCAAGTTGAATATTAGAGATTCTATTAAATAGAAGAATCTGATGAAGGTATGTAGGCTAGAAAGAGTCTTGACATATGTCAATGTATAGTTGTGGCCAATCAATGAAGATATAAAGACAACCAATAAGAGACTTTCATTAAAGAGAGAAGAATCTGTTACACCGATTGGCTGAATATCTGTGTTCTACAAACACACGAATCAAGATGTTTGAGATGATTGGTTAACAGTTTCTGGTGAAAATCGGGATTGGGTTGGCGTTTGGGTCATGACATTCTGTGGAGTGATTCCTTGGGCATCTTCAGAGATCACCTGTTGTCTATTGGGAAGATCAGCTTCTTCAAGAGCATCTAGTACCATGGAACAGAAGATATCCTCGAGTGAGGGCATATCATCTGAATCATTCGAGTCCATAGGATCTGTTCCACGTTCTCTTTGCTGAGGTGATAGCAGAATGTAACTCTGTCTTGGTGAGACTTCAGTTTGAGTTTGTTGGTGAACACTGGCGGTATCCTGGTCGTTGGTGTTATCGCCCATTCCTCTTCAAATCTGTGATAGAAATTTTGACTTCTCCATTTCACTAACAACATTATTTCAGAATTATAATTGTTGCTTTGATGGAGGTTTGTTACCAAATGGGGGTTACATCATGAATATTATGTCATAACAACGCTTTGTTATTTGTTCTTTTCTCTTCTTTGTCTTTTTAAAATTATTTAATGATTGATAATTGAAATTTTGGGAATTTTTAGAATGAGTCTAATTTTGTATTTTATTCGTATTGTTATGTATATTAAAAAATCAAAAAGGCATTTCCTGACTTGTGGCTCACATGAGCATTTCTAGATGGAAGAGCGCCATCTAGTGGAACAATAATAAACTAAACGTTTATTTAACTTGTTCCATGATATTTGGTCAACCCAATTTCTTGATAAATCAAGAAAAGTCAACCACAAATATATAGAGATGTGCATTTTGAAAGAGAAGGAATTTTTATCATTAAAATTTCTCCCGTCATATATTCTCTACAAATATTATTTCCCATCTGTTGATCGTTTCTGTAATTCAGCAGACCAGGTTCACTGACAAAGCTACAACACCAACTTTGGGAAATTCGGAACGCCCACCAGAAAACCATGGTTTTGAGCTATGGCCCTCGTCAAACAATAACGATTTCAATTCCATGCTATGCATAAAGGATTTATGGAATTCCCGAATCATCCGAAGGGAATTTTAACTGATAAAGTAGCTTGACTCTCTTACCAAACTCTAGATAGAAAAATGTTCTAAAATAAATAAATTCAATCAAAAAATGGAAGTCATTTTCTGTGTCAGACTACACTCATGGACAAAATTTAAGGAAGTTATTCAAATTAAAGGTACTTTAGCCAGTAAATATTCGAGACAATACAAAATATTTACTGGCCGAAGTATCTTTAATTTGAATAACTTTGAATTCCGGCCAGACAGCCTCTATCTTTACGAAAATTTAAGGAAGTAGAAAGTCTTTAATGTCACCGGTCGTCTTTCTTTTTATTATTATTATTTTTAATATAGAGATATTGACAATTTTGTTCACACATTGTCTTCTTAAAAAAAAAAACAAGATGACTGGAGACTTTCTACTTTCTTAAGTTTTGTCCATGAGTGTAAATTATCAATTCATACAACTGGCGAAACTTTTTGAGTGGTTTGTAAATTATGGAGCCTGAGATACTTCCAATATTTTCCATCGCAGTAAAAACAGTGAGCAATTTTATCTTGAAAAGAAAAATATTTCTCTGTATTTATCCATTTTCAAAAATACTTTATTTATTACCAGTTGCCCAAACAAGACACACTATATCCTATCTGAATAATTGCGCGTGAAACTATTTACAATAATTGTAGTAGAGTAGGTAACAGAATTATCAAAAAGAAAATGAACAATTAAGAAAAAGAGAATTGAATAAACATTTACATTAAACAAATAAGTAACAACATAAGTAGATAGAAGAAATCGCAAGGTAGTTATATTTACTGTCCAAAATACAGACAAAAAAAAAACTTCTACTAAACATCTCTGCAACTACTCGGATTAAATATTAAGATTAAAAAAAAAAACATCTACTGATCATAAACAAAATGTTACTGATGGCTTGCACCGTCTATCGGAATAAATATCAATTAACGTTAATTTTTAATTATTCCATAATATTATCAAATAATCTTTAAAAAAACAACGATTAGTTGAAATTTGTTTTGATAGATGGCGCAAACAATCAGCAACTTTTAATTGCCCAATAAGATGATTTTTTCTCTTAATTAAATAACACTTAATACATGTACAAATTTACTTTTACACTGTTTTATTTATATTAAAAAGGCGTATATTGGATCAAAATGCCCTTTTAATTAAAGATTTATTTATGGATTGCTCTATTTTCAAAACTGTTTTATTTTTATAAAAAGTTTGGCTTAAAATATTACAACGCCGTCTATGGTAAATTTGGAAGATCGATATTCTGTTTGTCGGTTTATAGTTCTTGTGTCGGTCAAGTTATTCTACGAATGTAGGTATTTAAAGATTCCATTGTTGAGGATATCAGAGTCGACCTATATATCGACCAAAGCCATCACTTAGAATCTTCAGGTTTATCAAAACAGGTCAAGAAGCAGGTGGCCTTGTCTAAATTTGCATGATATCTATAACGGTCTCAATATTTGGTATCAAATTTCTGTGTTTATTTTATAGTGGTGTGTTTTATTTATAAATACAGAGAGTGTGTGTATGGTTTCAATGATAATCATGGAATCAACAAACTTCATGGCTAACCGACTACATCACTAAATGAGTCAGACTTCTTTATAGTATGAAATAACACTGATCTTTTTGTCTTACACTTTTCTTGAAATTCATTTATTGAAAAAAAAAAAGATTTAAATATAAATGCAATCTTTTGTAAATTCCTATAAATTTTCTATGAATTGTCTATAAATTCTCTATGAATTGCCTCTATATAAATTCTCTAAAAGTTATATAAATTCTTTATAAATTCGCATTTTAAAAAATTCTCTATAAATTCGCATTTTAAAAAATTATTTATAAATCCCTATATATATTTTTAAAAAAATTCTCTATACATTCTATTTTCAAATTCTGCCTAATTATATGTTTGGTGATGACTTAAACGCCCTCATTGCTCTTCACTTAAAAAAAAAATTATTTGCTTGCTATATTTTAGCGTTAAAAAATTCTCAAAACAGAAGATGGAAGGAAAGATTAAAGATATGTTAGTTAGAAAGGTGTTTAACGGATATAACGATATACTCGATTCAACGATAGTTTATTTATGATTATTTTGAAGTTATATATATATATATATATGAATTTGAAGCCTTTCTCTCCCATCTCAACCGACGATTATAGCTTGATGACAATTACATCAAAAAAAGAATTGATTATTCAAAAGAGGAACCTCTCCCTTTGAATGAGCATCAGAACGATGGCACTATGCATCACGCTAGTAAAATATTTTACTAGTGGTGATAAAAATTGAGTAACAACACCAGTTTTAAAGAGACAAAGGTCGCCTCTCCCGTCAAAATAGACGTCAAAACTAGACGCCATCTATTTTGACGGGAGAGGAGACCTTTGTCTCTTTAAATCAATATCCTCCCGGCAAAATTTCCATCTGTATTTTAGCCATAGATTTGGCCCAGCCACTTTGCCAGCTAAACACTTCTTTGGTAGATTGTCAAGATTCCATTAGATCCGTGTGGATCTCATGGAATAAAGTCCGCCCTAGACTGACGAGGGCCATTAGCCCGAAACCATGGTCTCTAGGTGGACGCTTTTCAATTTTCTAAAGCTGGTGTTGTGGCTTTGTCACCGACCCGAGACCGCTAGTTTGCGGTGACGGTCAATAGATGGCGTCTAGTTTTGACGTCTATTTTGACGGGAGAGGCGACCTTTGTCTCTTTAAATCAATATCCTCTCCCGGCAAAATTTCCATCAACACCAGTTTTGGAAAATTCAGACAAAAGGCAACCAGTATAGTGTCGGGATTTGTCCCTCATCGGTACACGGGTGGCTTCTACTTCCTAACATTCTACGAGAAAGGTTATGAGGACCATAGACCTAAACTATGGCATACAGGTTGGCTTTTTGTTGGAATTTGCCAAAACTCGTGTTAAGGCTTATTCTTTATCATCATTAGTAAAGATTTTTTACTAGAGTGATGTACAATGCCATTGTTCTGATGCATAATTAAAGGGAGAGGTACCGCCTCCCGCAACTTTATGTTGTAAAAGATTCAATGATTCAAAAGACCACAAAATAGACGAATTTGACGAGAAGGTGGAAGCCACTAAATAAACCCAAAATAAACTCCCTATACACAAAGATTTAACTAACAATTATCCTAATATTTAAAGAAACACCTATTTCTCAGGCTACATCGCTCTCCACAAAACACGCCCACTCCTTTTTATTCAACACCAACTGATCCAATCCAAAAATAACATCCGTCTAGGAATTCTGATCAATGAGCCTTCAAATAATTGAAAACACCAAACACCGCCATAAATTTTACAAATGGTTGTTTACTAGAAAATATATCTGGCAGTGGTGTCTACATCTAAAAAATTTCAACGAAGAAAAATAATTGATATTATCAAACACCACCTCCCTCTCCATCTTTCTCTTTAAATCCAAGTTAACAACCATTAAAACTTGGCACTTCAAACTATAGCCAGTGGGCGTTGGCCCAGCAAAATCTCCATATGTACATACTCTCAGGTTTACATATTCATAGACAACACTTAAGGAAGTTGTACCTTTTAGCATGTATATCGGGATTCAGATAATAATTCTGAAAGATATTACAATGACCTTTATTGAAGACACACGAGATAACCAAGTGTAAACAAAATTGGTTCTGTTTCCCTAAAAAAAAACAGACTACTGGCGACATCAAAGACTTTCTAATTTTTTAAGCTTTTTGTACATAAGTGTATCCTTTTCCTCATGAACTGAATCACAAGTTATGATCTCCTTCTCAAAGTTATAGCCAAAACTCTGATGACCTTTAACAAGCAAAGCACCATCACCTTCGAATAGATACCATATCACATAGGCATTCCGGGATATGTAAAGGCATTGGTCAAATGAGCTGCCTTGAAAGAAGATACAGAAATGTGCACCACTAAACTCACCGATACAGTCTACCTATACCAGTTCATAGCATGCCTACCACCCTGGAAGGTAAAATTAGACCATTGGTAAAATAGAAAAGAAAAAAAAAACAGAAATTTTGAGTTCATATCTCTCACTCAGTGATCACACCAGGATTACAAGGTTTAGAACAGGCCACCTGAAACCCTTGACATTCGAGAAGGGTGAGAAAACTTTCCCACTCTGCATCAAAAGTCTCGCAAACCGAGCTTCACTACAACACATTCTACATCGGATCATATAGAAATGAGCTATTCTTGAAACCTAAAGAGGTCTGGAAAATGCTAAATGTGAACAACCTTCAAGAACGGTGGAGTGGAGGACCCGCTCATCGCCTGGACGAGAACTCTCGTGCGCAGGGGATGCCTTCCTTCATCCTCCATCATTTAGTTTTCTTTTGTATATATTTTTCAATTTCTTTTCTTTAAACTGTTGTTTCTACCGCTTTTATTGAGCTTGTAAAATTGTCGAGATGACAATAAATATGTTTCAATTGTCAAAAACCTTCAAGAACTGGTATGAAGACTGGAACATGCACTGTAACGCCATTACGAGATTTCCATAAATTTCCATATAATTCAATAAAACATTCCCTTGTATCATTATCAAGTAAAATATCAGAATTCCAGGAAAAAGTGTTTTTTCAAAAATCTTTATCTCTAGCTTTCGGACACGAACGCTCTTCTACAGGAGAAAACATGGTTTAATAATTCGCCAATAGAAAAGATACTTTTCACTGGTGACCCGATATTTTACTCAAATTAGCTTACAATAATAATCATTCCAAAAAACATTGTTCTGTCACAGAGATAAATATAGAGATGAAAACGTTCGATATACCCAAATCAATTATTGATTAAACACAAATATAGAACTCAATTACACAAACCAAAATTTCAAAACTGTTATATTATTTATACTCCTAAATATGAATATAACTTCTTATAAAATTAGGAAATTAATACATATATGTTTATATAAATAACGATACGATAAGATTGGTATGTATTCTTCGCCGAAAAAAAAAAAAAAAAAAAAAAAGATGTAGTCAAAAGTCAAAGAAAATAAAAAAGGCGGTAAAACCAGGGGCGAGCAGACGCCACGACTCGGTTGACATAGCAACGACGCATGCGCGGGGCAGCACGTGGCGTCTGACGAAACGAACGGCCAGGTTGGGAGATGTCGGACGGGAAAGAGGACCGCGTGACGATTAAGAAGCAAATCTCGCTGATCGGCGGGGTAGCCCTGGTGGTGGGGTGTATCATAGGCTCGGGGATCTTCGTGTCCCCCACAGGCGTTCTGTCCTACTGCGGGGGGTCCCCAGGATGGGCTCTGGTGATCTGGGCGCTGTGCGGCGCCTTCTCCACAGCGGGGGCCCTGTGTTTCGCCGAGCTGGGGACCACCGTACCGAGGTCTGGGGGCGACTATGCCTATATCCTGGCAGCCTTCGGTCCTCTCCTGGCCTTCCTGCGGCTCTGGGCCGCGCTGGTGGTCATCCGACCGGCCACTCAGGCCATCGTGGCTCTCACCTTTGCCCACTACGTTCTGACACCGGCTTCTCCGCTCTGTGCTCCGCCTGACGCGTCAGTACGGATGGTAGCTGCGGCTTGTCTGGGTGAGTTTTCTTCTCTTTGATTGCCTTGTACGTTCTGACTGGTTTCGACAACTTGTGTGTGTCACTGGTGTCTTCCTCTCTTTGATTGCTGTGTAGGTCCCAGCTTTGTTCGATAGATTGTGTGTCATTGGAATCTTCCTCTCTTTGATTGATGTGTAGGTCACAGCTGAGTTCTATAGCTTGTGTGTGTCACTGGTGTCTTCCTCTCTTTGATTTCTGTTTAGGTCCTAGCTTTGTTCGACAGCTTATATGTATCACTGGTTCTCTTCAATTGCTATGTAGGTCCCAGCTTGGTTCGATAGCTTATGTATGTCGCTGGTATTGTCTATATGTTTCCTCTGTTTGGTGTCTCAGGTGGTAGGTTAGAGTATAGTCACTATAAAGAATGTATGTGACTGTTGCTGTCTATACAGGCTATTTCTCCAATGCCATAGGAAGAAGGTTGAAGAATAGACTCAGTATGCGTTATATGACTGTTGCCAATTACATAAGTCATTCTTTGGTGAATTGGTAGGTTCTAAATTCTGTCTGTGGCTAAGTAGATATATAGAAATGTTCTCAGTTTGGTGTCTTAGATATAAAATATGAGGTTATACAGTAACTGTATTCTATTAAATAATTCATTGCAACAATATTCAGTAAAATTAATCAGGCCTCCAGGTAAAAGTATATTTTCAAAACATTTTTATTCTCTAGCTTTCGGGCACGGACGTCCTTCTACAGGAGAAAAGCTGGTAGAAGGACGTCCGTGCCTGAAAGCTAGAGAATAAAAATGTTTTAAAACTACACTTTTACCTGGTGGCCTGATTAATTATACTCAACAGTAACTGTATGTTGAAAGTTATCGTAGATGGACAACTTTGTTACTTTTGATTCGATAATGTAAGATTCTAGATTGCTCAAGTTGGCCCCTTCTCTTTTCTTTGTTTTTTTTTTACCTTACATTTATAGGTCCCTCTCATACCTTCTACAGTCTTGCAGTATTTGTATAACTGTAGCTTATCTGAGTAGGTCTTCCAATTACCAAACACTGTTTTTGTTGATTATTTATTTCAATTTATAGCGCTATGTTCCCTCTAGGGACACTTACGCTGTCATACATGTATACCTTTACATTTGTCTATATACATATATATTTAATTAAAAAGGCATATATTGGATCAAAATATCATTTATTTTACCAATATTTCAGTTGGCTGAACGCCAACCTTTATCAAGGTGTTATAACATTTTAAACTGAAATATTGGTAAAATAAATGATATTTTGATCCAATATATGCCTTTTTAATTAAAGATTTATTTATGGATTGCTCTATTTTCAAAACTTATATATTTATACAATAATTTCAGGCCGTAAAGAGAACAGCCTATGATATAAACAAGGAGAAAGAGAGCAAAAAACGAGAACAGAGAACAGTGTACAAAAGAAAGAAATGTCTGGCAATATCTACAATCAATATAATATAAATTATCAGTTTCTTATAAAATATATTTGTTGCTATATAATATTCAAAATATATCTATAATCATAAACATATTTTAACGCTACTTTTTTTCTAAAAAAATATATATATATAATTAAAATTTATACAATCCTAAATGCATATGTCCGTAGTTTGTTCAAAACACCAATTTACTGTATTCAATAACAAGTACAGGGTATGTAAGAAACTCAGTTCAAATCAATAGTGAAACGGTTTGAAGATTAAAATGGCGAAACCGCTGGGAAGGTTCACCACTAAATGAGCCATAACTTCTCTTTCAATTTTTATTCATTGTAGGGATGTAGAAATAAATTTTAATTATATATATTATAGAAGAAAAGTAGCACATTAAAATAAAAATTAAAAAAAACACTTCGGCTAGAATTTTTTTTTTAAATTTTCTCAACCTTTCGACAAAAACGTTTTATCCTCGTCAGGAACAGAAATAAAAATTAAAGCATTTTTTTTTTATGTTAAAAATGTATCTATGTCAGATACATTTTTAACACCTTGCTAAATGTTTTCATTTTTATTTTTTTCTGACGAGGACAAAACGTTTTTGTCGAAACGTTGAGAAAATAAAAATAATTTCTGGCCTTGGTGTTTTTATTTATTTTAAATAACTATCAATGCTGACCAGGAGCACCTATATCTTCAAGATAAGAAAAGTAGCATTAAAAATATGTTTATAATTTTCATCAAGATTGATGGTATTAAGTTAATTAAGGTATTTTAACTTTTTTTTTTGTTATTCTTAGGTTCTACAAATTTGATGTCGAGGGACTTTATAACTGTAGATTGTGTAAATTAAGGTTTTGTGGTTATTCAATTTCTTAACAAGCTCTATAGGTACCTTGAGTTATAGGTTCTACCATTTGGGTAAAAAAATGCTCCAATGGCCCCCGATTCTTGTAAAAGTTCAACCCCACCAGCGAGTGCAAGTAACCAAACGGGGGCCCTGACACATTTGTAAGTG
>CP092881.1:10270670-10307894 GCA_030710605.1 Cordylochernes scorpioides | reverse complement strand
AATAACAAACAATTATAAAAAAAATCTTATCTAAAATATCACTCGGGTAGATATGCACACGGGTCAATCCCGGGGCGAAGCCCGGGTCACCCGTCTAGTATTAAATAAGAGGAAATAGACACATACCCCGGGTTTCTCTGTTAGCGACAAACGTCAACTACACGGGCTGTCCAGCAGTCATGGGCAGGGGTCGGTAAAGCCACATGCGGCTCTTTGGATGTGAATAATAGCCTGTGTGGGAGTACAAGGAAAGATAGCCAGGTTAACAAACAACCCCCTTGGTAAACAAATATCACGACTTCATTCTCCCCTAGGGGGGCTTTTTTCTTTACATCTTTGGATGTGAAGCTGCGGTTCTTTATATAGTTCCATATGTAAATATTATTTATGCGAGTACTATTTATTGTTGGTAAGAAAAACAATTTTGTGGCTCTTTAAAAACTTTGAAATTTTGTAAATTGTAATTTTTGACTCTTTCTGATTCAAAAGTTTGCCGCCCTCTTCTAGTCTAGGGTAAAGTTCTAGTCACGCCTTGTAGACTGTTAAACTCCCCATATGTAACAGAAAATTTACATATCCCGGGTTCTTGGAATGTCAAACGAAAACTACCCGCGGATTTCATATGTAAAATTGGCATATATATAAAACTGATTGCTCTCGGGAATAAAAGTAAAACAAGTGTTAATGGATATAGTATCAAACCTGTTTTAATGTCATTATTTGAAGATTTTTTTTTATTTAAAAAATATAGTTTCAAATAAAAATATCTTTCGATAAAAGTATGAGACGTATATCGCCATCTATGAATGATATTTTAAACAATTTTTGTCATTTTCATAAAATTTATTTTTAATTTATATTTCTCGTAGTTTAAATCCATTTACTTTGGTTAACTATTTGTGTTTATATGCAAATAAAATTATAATAAAGTTTGAATCAAATTATTATCTTAATAATGATTGTTTTTAAGAATAGTTAAAAAATATTTATAAATACCACTGACAAATTATATAAGTACGTATTTTTAAACATTATTCAGTTGACACTAAAAACAATCAAATGATTTGCATATTTTCAAATATAATTTATACAAATATATAAATATTTTATAAAATAGAAATAAATTGAGGGTAAAAATAGAAAATTAGTTACAAAAATTGATAACAGATGGCGTGAGTATAGTTTATCGATATCTTTACAAATGAGAAAATTTTAAATTGACTTCGACACCCTTTTTTAAATAAAATACACAGCACACATACACAACCATTTAACGTGGAAAATATGCAACTAAGGAAAATAATATACATCGAAAATGATTAAAAAATAAATTTATAAATTCAATTACCAGCTATCGATAAAATTTGTAACATTTAAATTTACTGTCAATGTGTTTCTTTTTAAATTAAGAGCCTCAAATATTATCTCTACAGACCTTACTGTCGAAATTATTTTAAAGGCGTAAGATTCTTTTTGAAAATAAACAATTTCTACTGCCCTTACTGCAATGGAAAATTTAATGGGAGGGCCTGGCTCATCAGTGGTGAACCCTCCCAGCGGTTTCGCCAGTTTAATCTACCATACCGCTCTTATATTGCATTTTTGGAACTTCCTTTTATAGTGATACTGCTGTTAGACTCTTGGAATGGGTATTTTAGAAGAACTATGGACATAAGCTTTGAGGACAGTAGAATTACAAACATTTATAAATATATAATATGCTTACTGTAATGATATAAGTTATTGAATGAAGGTGCTTGGCTCATCAGTGGTGAACCCTCTCAGCGGTTTCGCAAAAGCTACCGTATAAATCTACAATGATTTTATTAGGGAAATTCTATTCCAAATTTTTAGGATGAATAGATCACATTTACTCTATAATTGAACACGCTTAAGAAATTTGAAATTGTAATCCAATGGAGAAAGAGATAAATTTTATATATAATATTGATACTAAATAAAGGTAAATAGGGAAAATGAGAATGTCGAATGATCGAGAAAATATGTAAATATAATTCACATTTTGTAATCTAATATAATTTTTAAATAACATATATATACACTCAGGGAGAAAAAAAAAAGGAATTTGTACTATTTACCATGTATATCGGGATTCAGAGAATAACTCTGAAGATATTACAGTGCCCTTTATTGAAGACAAACGAGATAACAAAGTGTGAACAAAATTGCCTTAAAAAAAAAAACAGACAGCCTGCGACACTAAAGACAACTTCCGTTTTTTAAGGAGACAGAGGCAATTTTGTCCAAACTTAGTTATCTAGTCTATCTTCAATAAAGGTCACTGTAATACCTTTCAGAGTTATTGTTATAATATCCCGATACACATGCTGAAAGGTACAACTTCCTTAAGTTTTTTCTCCGTGATTGTAAAAATATATTAGATTCCAAAATGTCAATTATATTTACATATTTTCTCGATCATTCGACATTCTCATTTTCCCTATTTACCTTTATTTATTATCAACATTATATACAGAACTTATCTCTCTCTCCATTGGATTACAATTTCAAAGTTCTTTAGCGTGTTCAATTATATAATGTGATATATTCATCCTAATAATTTGGAATAGAATTTCCCTTGTGTCTTCAATAAAGGTCACTGTAATATCTTTCAGAGTTATTGTCTGAATCCCGATATACATGGTAAAAGATACAACTTCTTTAAGTTTTGTTAATGAGTGTATATTAGTTATCTCGTGTGTCTTCAATAAAGATCACTGTAATATCTTTCAGAGTTATTGTCTGAATCCCGATATACATACTAAAAGGTACAACTTTCTTAAGTTATGTCCATGTGTGTATATAAATGAAATGTATTTTACCTGTTGCTATGGAGTAGTAACAAAGTATATATTCCAGGCTGTATAACGAGGTTCACCCAGAAGATGACTCTGACCCTGGAAACAGATCCCAAAGGTGTTTGATGACGTCATCTTTTTAATCCACCAATGAAATTCCGACGGACCCCCCATGTACATAGTAGCTAAATATATAGATAAATATTATTTAATAAATACTTTTTTTTTCAAAATTGTCTTTCCTTAATTGTTTCAAATCATAACAGACATTGTACGAAGATATATAGGAGTATTGTAATATATGTAAATATTTAATTTATAAAATGCATATAAGAAAACTTATACGAGAATCATGGGACGAGTGTCTTTTGTAGGAAGCTTTATTTCAAATCGCTCAAGCTTTCGGGCTGACCGGCCCTTCTACAGGAGATAAGTGAACAATGGCACATCGGGTACTATATAATGATGGGACTATTTACATATTCAAAAATTAAAAGTGATGATTTAATTATAGACTCCCTCAGGTCCTTCCTAGTTGATTCCCATGTCGATAGCCATACCTCATCCAAAATTATAGAACTCACCCATCTCTGTTTACAATCCTCAGTCTGCTCCTTCAACTCCCAGTTTTTTCTACAGATAAAAGGGTCCCCAATGGGGAACCCTCTTTCCTCAGCTGCTGCTGAGATTGTTATGCGGTCTATAGATATGCAGATCACCTCAGATTTTCCATCCGATATCCGCCTTTGGCGTAGATACATAGATGATGTGTTCTGCATATGCACAAAAAGCCAGGTTGAAAATATCCTCTCTAAACTCATTAGTTACCATCCTGACCTTTCCTTCACCCATGAAACCGAAACCTACAACGCCCTCCCTTTCTTAGATTTCCTAATCATCCGGACCCCAACCAGATACCACTCCACAGTACATTACAAGAACTCGTTCAGACCCAATTATATTCACTTCAACTCCTTCTGTCCCCTAAGTCACAAAATCAACACAGTCAAAACCCTGTCTAAACGAGTTCACACCCACTGTTCCACCTCTGATTTCAAAACCATGGAAACCAATAGAGTCATAGCTAATCTCATAAAATTCCAATACCCGAAGTCTTTTATATTACGCCATTTCCACAACCCCAACCACACTGCTCCCAACCCCGTATATAAATCCATATGTGTCCTCCCATATTCCCCCACTAGCTCCTCCATAGCCCGAGCCCTAAGCAAGTTTGGAGTCAGGACCCTGTACTCCAACTCCCCTAACATCAGTTCCCTCATTAGGAACCCGGATACGAAAAGCAATAGCCCATTTAACCCATCTCTCTTGTCTGGCTGTGTCTACTCCATTCCCTGCGCTGACTGCGATGTTGTCTACGTTGGTGAGACGGGCAGGAGCGTAGGGACAAGACTCGAGGAACACAGAAAAAACATCTCCAGACAAGATGAGAAATCAGCCATATACCAGCATATCCGAACCACCAACCACTCTTTCGACCTGGCCAATCCATCTGTGCACTATAGCCGCATACACAACAAGCAGCAGCGCCTCACCTTGGAAGCTCTCGTTTCCCAGGGCTTCCACGCCATCAATAGACATATCGACCTCCCTGAATCCTACCAATCTCTGTTCCCATAGCCCTGTTTCCTCCATCTGTGTAGATTCCCCCCTCCTCTCTCATAGACAGTATAAGATATTACAGGCTCTACTATATCCAATATCTATTATCATACATGTCAATTTCTTCTGTCCATAATTTACTATTATGCTAATTATTCCTCCCGACTTTGCTTAGTTATGCAAAATCCCTATAAAAAGTTTTTAAAATTTTAATTTTTGAATATGTAAATAGTCCCATCATTATATAGTACCCGATGTGCCATTGTTCACTTATCTCCTGTAGAAGGGCCGGTCAGCCCGAAAGCTTGAGCGATTTGAAATAAAGCTTCCTACAAAAGACACTCGTCCCATGATTCTCGTATATGTTTTCTTACTGTATTGAATGGGATTCCAGTACTTATAATAAAATGCATATATTGGATCAAAATATAATTTATTTTACCAATATTTCAGTTGGCTGAACGCCAACCTTTATCAAGATATTATAACATATTAATGTGTGTCAACAACAAACTCAGCGACACATAACGTCAATAGAATTAAGTTTTAAAATATATGTAAATTTTTCCTCCCCATTGAATATAGGCAAAAAAAATATTTTTTTACTTAAAACTTAATTCTATTGACGTTATGTGGCGCTGAGTTTGTTGTTGACATAAATATGTTATAATGCCTTGAAAAAGGTTGGCGTTCAGACAACTGAAATATTGGTAATATAAATGATTTTTTGATCCAATATATGCCTTTTTATTTCAAGATTTATTTATGGATTGCTCTATTTTCAATATGTAAATAAAGTTCAAATTGATTGCTACCCTACATTGTGTCTTACATATGAACAGGTGTACTGCTGCTTAAGAGAAGGTATGCTTGAAATATAACTGTAGAACAATGTATATATATATATTCTGGAATAATTAAAAATCAACGAGAATAGTTGATATTTATTCCGATAGATGGCGCAAGCCATTAGCAACTTTCAGTTGCACGATAGTACACGTGGTACAGGCCATGATAATCATGGTGAGTAGAAGTAGGTAACTGCTTTTACTGTAAATACACCACATGTCTACACATATGAAAAGCAGTTCGACTTTGCACTTACAAATGTGCACAATATATAAATTGTTCATAATAGTGTATTGTAGGGTTTCTGTTTATAAAAGATATTTCTATGAGAGAATCTAGTGAAGAATGCTTTAAAAATTATCGTATTTCAATGGAAATGCATTTCAAAGTTGAATAGATTTCTATGGAATTGCACTTTTTATAATTTAATAGATTATTTGGCAAAGTTAAATAGATTTATTTTACAATTCATTTCAAATTTGAATAGAATTTCTTTCCCATACACACTTTTTAAAGTTAAATAGGTTCCTATGACACTTCAAAATTTAATAGATTTATTTGGAAATGTACTTTTTACTTTTTGGTACTATTTTTCACAATATGTTTCAAAGTCAAATAGATTTTCTTTACCATGCACTTCGAAGTTAAATATATATCTGTGACAATGCACTTCAAAGTTGGGTTTCTTTTGCAATACACTTTAAATTTAAATAGATTTATTTTACAATACATTTCAAAGTAAAATAGATTTCTGTGACAGAGTGCAATTTAAAATTGAATAAAATTTTAGGACATTTCACTTCAAAGTTGAATAAATTTCTATGTCAGTGTTTACATTTCCAAGTTTAATAAATTTCTTTGAAAGTTTTCTTTAAAGTTGAATACACATATCCCCCGATTTACACGGTACTTGTTTTACACGTTTTCGCTTTTACACGGTTTTCCAAATAAGTTTTTTTTTTGTTTTTATCGCACTATACTAAATGCTACTGTGATTGAACACATGCGCTGTGTACACATCTCACGAGGAATCCCGAGCTTATGTGCTGACTTGCTGCACACGCACACTGTGTCTGTATTTCTTTTTTTTTTATATATAAATTTTTAATTTTCGATTTACACGTTTTTCTCAGGAACGTATCTACCATGTAAATCGGGGGATAGGTGTATATTTCTTTTTTTTTTTACGTAGATTTCAGATTGCATTTATAATGCATTTCAATGTAGAATAGATTGATATGGATTTCAAAGCATTTTCAAGTTGAATATTAGATATTCTATTAAATAGAAGAATCTGATGAAGATATAGGGGCTAGAAAGAGTCTTGACATATGTCAATGTATAGTTGTGCCAATCAATGAAGATATATAGACAACCAATAAGAGACTTTCATTAAAGAGAGAAGAATCTGTTACACCAATTGGCTGAATATCTGTGTCCTACAAACACACGAATCAAGATGTTTGAGATGATTGGTTAACAGTTTCTGGTGAAAATCGGGATTGGGTTGGTGTTTGGGTCATCACATTCTGTGGAGTGATTCCTTGAGCATCTTCAGAGATCACCTGTTGTCTGTTTGGAAGATCAGCTTCTTCAAGAGCATCTAGTACCATGGAACAGAAGATATCCTCGAGTGAGGGCATATCATCTGAATCATTAGAATCCATAGGATCTGTTCCACGTTCTCTTTGCTGAGGTGATAGCAGAATGTAACTATGTCTTGGTGAGACTTCAGTTTGAGTTTCTTGGTGAACACTGGCGGTATCCTGGTCGTTGGTGTTGTCACCCATTCCTCTTCAAATCTGTAATTGGAATTTTGACTTCTCCATTTCACTAACAACATTATTTCAGGATTATAATTGTTGCTTTGATGGAGGTTTGATGGAGATTTGTTACCAAATGGGGGTTACATCATGAATATTATGTCATAACAACGCTTTGTTATTTGTTCTTTTCTCTTCGTTGTCTTTTTTTAAATTTTAATGATTGATAATTGAAATTTTGTGTATACTTAGAATGAGTCTAATTTTATATTTGATTCTTATTGTTATATAGAGAAGTTAAAAAAATCAAAAAGGCATATCCTGACGTGGCTCACATGAACATTTCTAGATGGAAGAGCGCCATCTAGTGGAACAAAAATAAACTAAACGTTTATTTAACTTGTTCCGTGATATTTGGTCAACCCAATTTCTTGATAAATCAAGAAAAAGTCAACCACGAATATATAGAGATGTGTGTTTTGCAAGAGAAGGAATTTTTATCATTAAAAACTCTCTCGTCATATATTCTCTACCAATATTATTTCCCATCTGTTGATCGTTTCTGAAATTCAGTAGACCAGGTTCACTGACAAAGCTACAACACCAGCTTTGGGAAATTCGGAACGCCCACCAGGAGACTATGGTTTTGAGAAATGGCCCTCGTCAAACAATAACGATATCAATTCAATGCTATGCATAAAGGATTTATGGAATTCCCCGAATCATCCGAAGGGATTTTTAACTGATAAAGTAGCTTGACTCTCTTGCCAAACTCTAGATGGAAAAATGTTCTAAAATAAATAAATTCAATCATAAAAGGAAAGTCATTTTTTGTTAGACTACACTCATGGACAAAATTTAAAGAAGTAGAATGTCTTTGATGTCACCGGTCGTCTTTCCTTTTTTTTATTTATTTTTTTATGGAAACATAGACAATTTTGTTCCAATTATCTTCTTTAAAAAAATAAAAATATATATAAAAAAAACAGATAACCGGAGAATTTCTACTTCCTTAAGTTTTGTCCATGAGTGTAACTTATCTATTCACACAACTAGCAAAACTGCTTGGATGGTTTGTAAACTATGGATCCAGAGACACTTCCAATATTATCCTTCGCAGTAAAAACACTTAGTGAGCAATTTTATCTTGAAAAGAAAAATATTTCTCTGTATTTATCCATTTTCAAAAATACTTTATTTATTACCAGTTGCACAAATAAGACACGCTATATCCTATCTGAATAATTGCCCGTGAAACTATTTACAATGATTGTAGTAGAGTAGGTAACACAATTATCAAAAAGAAAATAAACAATTAAGAAAAAGGGCATTGAATAAACATATACATTAAACAAATAAGCAACAACATAAGCAGATAGAAGAAATCGCAAAGTAGTTATATTTACTGTCCAAAATATAGACAAAAAAATCTTCTACAAAACATCTCTGCAACTATTCGGATTAAATATTAAGATTTAAAAAAATAAAACATCTACTGATCATAAACAAAATGTTACTGATAGCTTGCACCGTCTATCGGAATAAATATCAATTAACGTTAATTTTTAATTATTCCATAATAATATCGAATAATTAAAAAAAACGATTAATTTAAATTTGTTTGGATAGATGGAGCAAGCTATCAGCAACTTTTAATTGCCCAATAAAATGAGATGGCTTTTTTTTTCTTAAATTAAATAACACCTGATATCTTGTACAATTTTACTTTTACACTGTTTTATTTCAATTAATAAGGCATATATTGGAATCAAAATGCCTTTTTAATTAAAGATTTATTTATGGATTGCTCTATTTTCAAAACTGTTTTATTTTTATATAAAGTTTGGGTTAAAACATTACAACGCCGTCTATGGTAAATTTGGGAGATCGATATTCTGTTTTTCAGTTTATAGTTCTAGTGTCGGTCAAGTTATTCTACGAATGTAGGTATTTAAAGATTCCATTGTTGAGGATATCAGAGTCGACCTATATATCGACCAAAGCCATCACTTAGAATCTTCAGGTTTATCAAAACAGGTCAAGAAGCAGGTGGCCTTGTCTAAATTTGCATGATATATATAACGGTCTCAATATTTGGTATCAAACTTCTGTGTTTATTTTATAGTGGCGTGTTTTATTTATAAATACAGAGAAAATGGGTTCAATGATAATCATGAGATCAACAAACCCCATTGCAAACTGGAGTCATCACTAAATGAGTCAGACTTCTTTATAGCATGAAATAACACTGATCTTTGCCTTACAGTTTTTTTGAAATTCATTCATTGAAAAAAAATTATATTTAAATAATTGCAATATATTGTAAATTCCTATAAATTTTCTATAAATTCTCTATGAATTTCCTCTATATAAATTCTCTAAAAATTATATAAATTCGCATTTAAAAAATGCGATATTTCTATACATTCTATTTTCAAATTCTACCTAATTATATTTTTGGTGTTGACTTAAACGCCCTGATTGCTCTTCACTTTAAAAAAAATTATTCGCTTGCTATATTTTAGCGTTAAAAAATTCTCAAAACAGAAGATGGAAGGAAAGATTAAAGATATGTTAGTTAGAAAGGTGTTTAACGAATATAACGATATACTCGATTCAACGATAGTTTTATTGTGATTATTTTGAAGTTATATAAAATATATGAATTTGAAGCCTTTCTCTCCCATCTCTTCTCAACCGACGATTATAGCTTGATGACAATTACATCAACAAAAGAATTGATGATTCAAAAGAGGATCCTCTCCCTTTAAATGAGCATCAGAACGATGGCACTATGCATCACGCTAGTAAAATATTTTACTAGTGGTGATAAAAATTGAGTAACAACACCAGTTTTAAAGAGACAAAGGTCGCCTCTCCCGTCAAAATAGACGTCAAAACTAGACGCCATCTATTTTGACGGGAGAGGCGACCTTTGTCTCTTTAAATCAATATCCTCCCGGCAAAATTTCCATCTATATTCCAGCCATAGATTTGGCCCAGCCACTTTGCCAGCTAAACACCTCTTTGGCAGATTGTCAAGATTCCATTAGATCCCGTGTGGATCTCATGGAATAAAGTCCGCCCTAGACTGACAAGGGCCATTAGCCCGAAACCATGATCTCTAGGTGGACGCTTTTCAATTTGCCAAAGCTGGTGTTGTGGCTTTGTCACCGACCTGAGACCGCTAGTTTGCGGTGACGGTCAATAGATTGCTTCTAGTTTTGACGTCTATTTTGACGGGAGAGGCGACCTTTGTCTCTTTAAATCAATATCCTCCCGGCAAAATTTCCATCAACACCAGTTTTGGAAAATTCAGACAAAAGGCAACCAGTATAGTTTCGGACTTTGTCCCTCATCGGTACACGGGTGGCTTCTACTTCCTAACATTCTACGAGAAAGGTTATGAGGGACATAGCCCTAAACCATGGCATACAGGTTGGGTTGTTGTTGGAATTTGCCAAAACTCGTGTTAAGGCTTATTCTTTATCATCATTAGTAAAGCTTTTTTACTAGAGTAATGTACAATGCCATTTTTCTGATGTATAATTAAAGGGAGAGATACCGCCTCCCGCAACTTTATGTTGTAAAAGATTCAATGATTCAAAAGACCACAAAATAGACGAATTTGACGAGAAGGTGAAAGCCACTAAATAAACCCAAAATAAACTCCCTATACACAAAGCTTTAACTAACAATCATCCCAATATTTAAAGAAACACCTATTTCTCAGGCTACATCGCTCTCCACAAAACACGGCCACTCCCTTTTATTCAACACCAACTGATCCAATCCAAAAATAACATCCGTCTAGGAATTCTGATCAATGAGCCTTCAAATAATTGAAAACACCAAACACCTCCATAAATTTTACAAATGGTTGTTTACTAGAAAATATATCTGGCAGTATATCTACATCTAAAATATTTCAACGAAGAAAAAGAATTGAAATTATCAAGCACCATCTCCCTCTCCATCTTTCTCTTTAAATCCAAGTTAACAACCATCAAAACTTGGCACTTCAAACTATAGCCAGTGGGCGTTGGCCCAGCAAAATCTCCATATGTACATACTCTCAGGTTTACATATTCATAGACAACACTTAAGGAATTTGTACCTTCTAGCATGTATATCGGGATTCAGATAATAATTCTGAAAGATATTACAATGACCTTTATTGAAGACACACGAGATAACCAAGTGTAAACAAAATTGATTCTGTTTCCCTAAAAAAAAAAAAAAAAACAGATTACTGGCGACATTAAAGACTTTCTAATTTCTTAAGCTTTTTGTACATGTGTATCCTTTTCCTCGTGAATTGAATCACAAGTTATGATCTCCTTCTCAAAGTTATAGCCAAAACTCTGATGACCTTTAACAAATAAAGCGCCATCACCTTCTAATAGATACCATATCACATAGGCATTCCAGGATATGTAAAGGCATTGGTCAATTGAGCTGCCTTGAAAGAAGATACAGAAATGTGCACCACTAAACTCACCGATACAGTCTACCTATACCAGTTCATAGCAAGCCTACCACCCTGGAAGGTAAAATGACACCATTGGTAAAATAGAAAGGAAAAAAAAAAAACTTTTGAGTTCAAATCTTTCACTCAGTGATTACACCAGGATTACAGGGTTTAGAACAGGCCACCTGAAACCCTTGACATTTGAGATGGGTGAGAAAACTTTCACACTCTGCATCAAAAGTCTCACAAACCCAGCTTCACTACAACACATTCTAGACTACGTGAGATCATATAGAAAGGAGCTATTCTTGAAACCTAAAGAGGTATGGAGAATGCTAAATGTGAACAACTTTCAAGAAATGGTATGAAGACTAACATGCACCGTCGCCATTCCGAGATGTTAAAACAAATTAATTTATAATAATAAAATAAATAAATAAAACATTACTCCTACGAAGATAAATATAGAAATGAAAACGTTCGATATGCCTCAATCAATTATTGAATAAATACAAATATAGAACTCAATTACAAACCAACATTTCAAAACAGACAAGCCGCTCTCAAGGAAAATAATGCATATATTCTATATAAATAACGATACGGTGTAATATTGGTATGTATTTTTTGTTAAAAAAAAAAAAAGATGTAGTCAAAAGTCAAAGAAAATAAAAAAGGCGGTAAAACCAGGGGCGAGCAGACGCCACGACTCGGTTGACATAGCAACGACGCATGCGCGGGGCAGCACGTGGCGTCTGACGAAACGAGCAGCCAGGTTGGGAGATGTCGGACGGGAAAGAGGAGCGTGTGACGATCAAGAAGCAAATCTCGCTGATCGGCGGGGTAGCCCTAGTGGTGGGGTGTATCATAGGCTCGGGGATCTTCGTGTCCCCCACGGGCGTTCTTTCCTACTGCGGGGGGTCCCCGGGATGGGCCCTGGTGATCTGGGCGCTGTGCGGCGCCTTCTCCACAGCGGGGGCCCTGTGTTTCGCCGAGCTGGGAACCACCGTGCCGAGGTCTGGGGGCGACTATGCCTATATCCTGGCAGCCTTCGGTCCTCTCCTGGCCTTCCTGCGGCTCTGGGCAGCGCTGGTGGTCATCCGACCGGCCACTCAGGCCATCGTGGCTCTCACCTTCGCTCACTATGTCCTTACACCGGCTTCTCCACTCTGTGCACCGCCTGACGCGTCGGTACGGATGGTAGCTGCGGCTTGTCTGGGTGAGTCTTCCTCTCTTTGATTGGCTTGTATGTTCTGACTGGTTTCGACAACTTGTGTGTATCACTGGTGTCTTCCTCTCTTTGATTGCTGTGTAGGTCCCAGCTTGATTCGACAGTTTGTGTGCATCACTGGTTCTTTTTATTGTTGTGTAGGTCTCAGCTGGGTTCGACAGCTTATATGTGTCACTGGTGTCTTCCTCTCTTTGATTGCTGTGTAGCTCCCAGCTTGATTCGACAGTTTGTGTGCATCACTGGTTCTTTTTTATTGTTGTGTAGGTCTCAGCTGGGTTCGACAGTTTGTGTGTATCACTGGTTCTTTTTTTATTGTTGTGTAGGTCTCAGCTGGGTTCGAAAGCTTATATGTGTCACTGGAATCTTCCTCTCTTTGATTGCTGTGTAGGTCCCAGCTTTATTCGACAGTTTGTGTGTATCACTGGTTCTCTTTGATTGTTGTGTAGGTCTCAGCTGGTTTCGATAGCTTGTGTGTGTCACTGGTATTGTCTATATGTGTTCTCTGTTTGGTGTCTCAGGTGTTAGGTTAGAGTATAGTCATCATAATGAATGTGTGTGACTGTTGCTGTCTATATAGGCTCTTTCTCCAATGCCATAGGAAGAAGGTTGAAGTATAGACTCAGTATGCGTTTATGACTGTATTGCCATTCAGATAAGTCATTCTTTGGTGAATTGGTAGGTTCTAGATTCTGTGTGTGGCTAAGTAGATATATAGAAATGTTCTCAGTTTGGTGTCTTAGATATAAAATATGAGGTAATACAGTAACTGTATTCTATAAAATAATCCATTGTATCAATATTCAGTAAAATTAATCAGGCGTCCAGGGAAAAGTATCTTTTCAAAACATTTTTATTCTCTAGCTTTCGGGCACGGACGTCCTTCTACAGGAGAAAATCTGGTATGAAGGGCGTCCGTGCCTGAAAGCTAGAGAATAATAAAAATGTTTTGAAAAGACACTTTTTCCTGGAGGCCTGATTAATTTTACTCAACAGTAACTGTATGTTGTTTGTTATCGTAGATGGGCAAATTTGTTACCTTTTATTCGATAGTGTGAGATTCTAGATTGTTCAAGTTGGCCCCTTCTCCTTTGTTTTTACCTTACATTTATAGGTCCCTGTCATACCTTCTATCGTCTTCCAGTATTTGTATAACTGTAGCTTATCTGAGTAGGTCTTCCAATTACCAATCACTATTTTTGTTTATTATTTATTTATTTCAATTTAAAGTGTTATGTCCCCTCAGAGACACTTACGCTATCATACATGTATGTATATTTTTACATTTGTCTATTTACATATATATTTAATTAAAAAGGCATATATTGGATCAAAATATCATTTATTTTACCAATATTTCAGTTGGCTGAACGCCAACCTTTATCAAGGTGTTATAACATTTTAAACTGAAATATTGGTAAAATAAATGATATTTTGATCTGATATGCCTTTTTAATTAAAGATTTATTTATGGATTGCTCTATTTTCAAAACATATACATATATACAATAATTTTAGGCCGTAAAGAGAACAGCCATATGATATAAACAAGGAGAAAGAGAGGGAAAAAACGAGAACAGAGAACTGTGTACAAAAGAAAGAAATGTCTGGAAATATCTACAATCAACATAATATAAATTATCAGTTTCTTATAAAAGATATTTGTTGCTATATAATTTAAAATATATCTATAATCATAAACATTTTTAACGCTACTTATTAAAAATATATATATAAATTTATACAATCCTAGATGCATATGTCCGTAGTTTGTTCTAAACACCAATTTACTGTATTCAATAACAAATACAGGGAATATAAGAAATTCAGTCCAATATACAAATAAGTCGGTGGACGAGTAGGTAACACCCTCGATTCCCGACAGTCATGAACTGGGATTGAATCCCGCGTTAAAATGTTGTCTAATTTGTGAATAACCTTCATATATTATTCACTGTTTCAATTATCATGAACTAGGTTGCTCTTGCTGAGCGGTACCTATTAATGTGATTTGAACCAGTCCAATACAATATTGAAACGGTTTGAAGATGAAAATGGCGAAACCGCTGAGACAATTCACCACTAATGAGCCATACCCTCCCTATTTCAATTTTTATTCATTGTAGGGATGTAGAAATAAAATTTACCTGTATATATATTTTAGAAGAAAACTAACACATTAAATTAAACACTTCGGCTAGAAATTGTTTTTATTTTCTCAACGTTTCGACAAAAACGTTTTGTCCTTGTCAGGAAAAATTAAAAAAAAATTAAAGCATTTTTTAAGGTGTTAAAAAAATGTATCTATGTCAGATACATTTTAAAACACCTTGCTAAATGTTTTAATTTTTATTTTTTTCTGACAAGGACAAAATATTTTTGTTGAAACGTTGAGAAAATAAAATAATTTCTAGCCGTGGTGTTTTTTTACCTTAAATAACTATGAATACCAACCAGGAACACCTATATCTTCAAGATAAGAAAAGTAGCATTAAAATATGTTCAGAATTTTCATCGAGATTGATGGTATTAAGTTAATAAAGGTATTTTAACTTTTTTGTTATTCTTAAGTTCTACAATTTCGATGTCGAGGGACTTTATAACTGTAGATTGTGTAAATAAGGTTTTGTGGTTATTCACTTTCTTAACAAACTCTATAGGTACCTTGAGTTATAGGTTCTACCATTTGGGTAAAAAAAAATGCTCCAATAGTCCTCGATTCTTGTAAAAGGCCAACCCCACCAGCGAATGCTAGTAATCAAACAGGGCTCTGGCATATTTGTAAGTGTAAAAGTCGAACTGCTTTTCACATGTGTAGACATATGGTGCACTTATAGTAAAAGCAGTTGCCTACTTCTACTCACCATGATTATCATGGCCTGTACCACGTGTACTAGGGATAAGCAATATATATATTTGCGTAATTACTCTGTCTATAGGAGTTTCATAGATATATCCACACACGTTGGGAACAGTCAAGGGTAATATTTTTCATCCCCGATCAATTCCAACAGGGCCCAAATCGTCTCGTGACAAAGGCCAGACTTCGGAACTTGGTCTCCACCATATCACATCGTGAAAGGCTCTATGTCCAGGTCCCTATTTGCTGCGATTTTGTCGACAAAACGATTCCACCAGGCTCGTGTCAAATTCCATATTTAGGAGTGATAGACAGTCATCTAGTTGTCTATATGAAGTTCCGTTTCTGATAAAAAATATAAATTGCCCAGACTCTAGAGTATTAATACCTAACCACTTGTGTGTGTTCGGCACTGTTCCACGGTAAATTGTCACCTGTCCTCTGAGATTTTCATCTCTGTCATCGTTTGAAAAAATATTTTACGACCCACTGTCGCCCTTTATAAAAAGGTGGAAATACTGAAATATTGTCTTTTGGTTATTAGTGAAGTATTGTTTATACTAATAAGCTTTCTATCTTTTTGTAAAGGACCGATAGTGGATCGCTGAGACTTCAAAAGGACAATAAACGTTTTTCAAAAGTTGAAAAAAAGGCATCTCCTTTCGGGTAACTAAAAGTTGCTGATTGGCTTGTGCCATCTAACGGAATAAATATAAACTATTCATTGATTTTTTTAATTATTCCAGAATTGGCCAAATAGCCATTCTTGATTGATCAATAAAATTTTCCCGATAAGTAGATGTCTTTTTTTCAATTTATGAACCTTATCCCAGTTCAATATTCCATTTGTACTATTTTTTCATGTTCATCAAAAGGTTGATAAAGTCTTCAACTTGAATTAAACAAATTCAAACCTACAATTATGGTATTCCGTATTTGTATCGAGATTATTAATTTCTTTTCGAGTTTCTACTTTTTTTTCTCGTTCGTGAATAGAGTTATCATTGTTATTAAAACCTTTTCCCCTCATTATATTGATTCACACTCATGGATAAACCTTAAGGAAGTGGAAAATCTTTGATGTCGCCGGTTGTCTTTTTTGATAATAAAGAGTAAATTTGGTTCAGATTTGGTTATATCGTGTGTCTTTAATAAAGTTCACAGTAATATATTTCAGAGTTATTGCCCCGATATACATGCTTAAAAGGTACAATTTCCTTAAGTTTTGTTCATGAGTGTATACCTGGTTTATCTTTTTCCTTCTTTTATAACATATCAAAACTTGAATTGTGTCCAATTTTACATATGCTGGGATGGAACTATGAGATAACGGACGTAAATGTCGGCAACTGTTCACCAACAGCTGGTGTGTGGGAGCTTCCGCGTCTGGAATTTTTTCACAAAACGATCGTAAAATTTTCCACATTGATTCAGTTGTGAAATAGGATATTTCATCATCGTTTCTTTTACTTCCCACCTTACAATTCAGGAACGGTTTCTTATATATGTCATAATTTGCCTAATGCCCAAGAGATATAACTTATTTTTGGCCATAATAAGTATGTTAAAATGTAAATATATATTCATCCATCTATAAATACACTGTACAAAATAAACGTGGGAGCCAGCGCGGGCGGGCGAATGCTACGGCACGCCGCCGCGTGCGCGCGCTCACGAGTGTGGAACAAGTTCTTTTTCGAAGCTTACATGTATAACGGTTGTGCCCTTCCATTCGACCACGACAGATACGACATATTTCTAAACGGTAAAATCTTCCCAATTACATGCGTGGTAAGGACGAAATATTCAGGAGATGAGTTTCTTTCAACACTTTATTAGGACATCAAGCTTTCGGGCACAGCGTGGCCCTTCTACAGGATCAAATGTATAAGAAAAATGATACACTATATACACGAAGAATAAATCTGCATATGTATTATTAGAAATTAGTTGTAAAATTTTTAAAATAATCGGTAATACTTAGAATTTTTTTTTGTTTAAAAAGAATATCGAGACATAAGCAAATTAATAAAATTTGTTAAGAAGAATAATATACGAATATTACAAGGTATTAAGATAAAAGCGTAATAAGACTAAAAGGACGTTCCTACGGTTCGACGGAAACTGTGATAAAATTATGAGTATTTATAAGGTAAAACAGTTTGAAAAGGATATTAAAATAAATGAACAAAACAGGGAATTCATGGGGTACATCGATGGCTATTTATGTAATAAGCTTATATACGGCTCAGGTACATCAACATGTCTGTTTATACTATTATATCTCAGAGATAGCAAGGCCTCGACAACCAATCTTTTGTGTTTATGTGGTATGTTAGAATAATGTGATCTTGGATCAGTTGTGTTGAAACTATGTCCTGTCTGTGATATGTGCTGGACAATAAGTGATTTCGGATCGTTATGTCTGATGTTTCTGTCGTGTTCCTGTATTCTGTCTTTAATGTAACGGCCAGTTTCACCTACATAAACACTGTCGCAATCGTTGCATTTTATGGAATAAACAGCATTGTTTCTTTGAAGAGTGTTCCGAGGTGTGTTGTCTTTAGTAATAGGGTTCCTTAAGATAGTGCCTATACTAGGGGTGTTGGAAAAGTAAGTGCGGATGCCTAAGTTCTTTAGTTCTCTAGCTATTGTTATGCTTTGCAAGGAATATGGTATTGTGCAGATGGATTTATAGTTGTCATATATCTTGGTGCGGGATGGGTTATGGAAATGCCTTAAAATAAAGTTTTTAGGATAACCAGAGGACATTAAATTTGAAATTATGTTATTTGTTTCCCTTTGCTTTGACTCCTCAGTGTTACAGTGGGTATATATTCTCTTGGACAAGGTTCTTACCGTATTGATTTTATGGCTTAATGGGCAGAAAGATGAGAAGTTTATATACATTGGGTGAAAGGTGGGTTTATAATAGACTTCAGTATTATATCTATTGCGTGTTTTTGTTATGCGTATGTCCAAAAATGCCAAAGAGTCACATGTTTCAGTCTCGGAAGTAAAGTCTATGTCTTGATGGAAATTATTCAATGTGTTGAGTATATCATTAAAGGCGTTAAATTTGATTATAGCAAAGACGTCATCTATGTATCTAGACCAGATTAAAATGTCGTCTGGGAAGATATTAACTATACGTTTATCTATCTTGCGCATCACTATTTCTGAAAGGGGAGAGGATAATGGGCTACCCATAGGGGTGCCTTTGGTCTGTTTGAAGTAAGCTTGGTTGAATTTGAAAATACTATGGCAAAGACTGATTTTGATAAGTGCAATGAGTTTGGAAATGGTGTCTGTGGGGCAACCTTGTTCAATTAGAAATTCTGTGGTGCAATCTAAAATAAGCTGGTGGGGGAGACTGGGATATAAATTAACAACATCGAATGAGACCATGATGGTGCCAGGTGTAACTGTTGTTTGTTGTAACTTACCTATGAAGACAGGAATGGAGGAAATGGTCGTCGGGGAGTCACTATCTCTGAGCATCGGGGCCAGTATTTTGGCTAGATAAGTTGCTAACGGGGCTGCAGGTGAGAGGTGGTACGCGATGATGGGTCTTAGTGGGATACCTTCTTTGTGTAATTTAGGTAGGCCGTAAATATAAGCTTTTGACATTATATTGGACAAAAAGTTTTTGCATTCTTCGGAACTAATGATTTTCTTTGCCACATCAAAGACTTTCTACTTTCTTATGTTTTATCCATGAGTGCATATCACAAAGAAGAAAAAATGATACAAAAGTGGAATTGTACGAGAAGTAGGTTATTGAATTGAGATAAATACATTTCCTGATTGTGAAACTAAGATTGCTGATGGTTTGCGCCATCTATCGGAATATTTATCCAATATTCTGAAATGAAAAGGCAATAAACGATTAATTTATATTGAATACAGTCTTAATATATTAGCTCCATAGCCCTCTCGATGTTTTCTATCGTAGTAACGACAGTAGGATGTTCTTTTATTTAAGAAGAAGGAAAAACGTGCCATAAATAGTTTCGTTTTTTATATATAGATGGCGCGATATTCCTCAACCTTATTGCATGGGCAAACATCCACTTGGGAAAATCCCGAACGAAGCAGGGTCAGTTTATATTGAATATACAGTAGAAATACCTCTCTGTAAAGGACAACACCTGATTGCAGAGCCAATGTGTTCTCTTATCGGAGATTTGCTAAATTGTAAAAATGGTAATTTTGCAACATGGACATCTGTCCTTTGTGGAGAGGTGTCCGCTAAAGGGAGGTTCTACTGTAATATAAAATTATTTATATAAAAAAAGTCGTACATAGATCTTTGTGAAATAAAAAACTTATTTTTTTCTCAATATGTTTCGAGGGATTTCTCTTTCTTTATCAATTAATTGCACAATTAACTTAAAAGTAATTTACTAATTCTTGTAGATTACATGGAAACAACTTAGTCATTGATGTTATTTACAAGAATTTGTTAATTAAATTTATTGTGCATTAAATTGATAAAGAGGGAACAATCCCTTAAAGTATTTTGAAAAAAAAAAAAGTTTTTTTTCTTTTACTGATCCATTTAAATCCCTTTCTATATAAATGGATCAAATTTTGAATTTAAAATTTGCAAATTAGTCGAAATATATTTTTTAAACAAGTAGTAAGAACGCCGAAACAATTTTAGTTGCATAAAGAAGCTTTCGGGAAAGCTCTTCCTCAGTAAACACAAACCATAAAAAAAAAAAAGATAATGGAGAGAGATTATATAGAATTTTAAAGATATATCTATGCAAATATATGACAAAAGAATTTAATTGAATTGAAAACTTTTGAGGAACAAACTATGAAAAGGTTAATGAACTTTGTCCATTACCTTTTTTATGTTTTTAGTTTGCTGAGAAAGAGCTTGTCCGAAAGTTGCTTTATACAATTAATAAAAAAAGAGTTACGGCGTGTTATGCTTTTTTTTTTTTTTTGTAATTTATTGAAATCCGTAAACCGTGATAATAAAGGTAGTAAAAAAGAAGTCTATATCAACATAATTCTGAACAACGTAAGTAAAGATTACATAGGAAATACTCCAGGAAGAATGTTATATAACCCAGCAGACATGTGTGGGAGATGACGTAACAATGAAACAAAAGTCGTATGGCCAGGCTTGGCCTCCATTTTGCCGGTTATTGACCGAATCCTTGTTGTATGGGAGGAGACCGCTAGGGGGCGCTACTCTCTCACAGACTTCCTAGCATCCTTAAATCACAAGTACAAATAGAAACTGCTACACTTAGAAGGAATTGAATCTCATTGAATCAAAGAAAATTAAATTCAGCTTAATATAAATTCTTTCGAAATAATAAATGATTATATATTGTGGATGACTAACAGTTAAAAATAGATAAATTAGAATTACACCTATCCCCCGATTTACACGGTACTTGTTTTACACGTTTTCGCTTTTACACGGTTTTCCAAATAAGTTTTTTTTTTTGTTTTTATCGCACTATACTAAATGCTACTGTGATTGAACACATGTGCTGTGTACACATCTCACGAGGAATCCCGAGCTTATGTGCTGACTACATATTTTAACCTGTCAATGCATTTTATTTTTATTTCTGTATTCACCTATCCCCCGATTTACACGTTTTTCTCAGGAACGTATCTACCGTGTAAATCGGGGGATAGGTGTATTGTCATTTATTTTTCAATATTTTATCTCATATATAATAAACCTGTACATTTATGTTAAACTTCACATACACATGGATAACTCCACTTTCGCAATATAAATATTTGCATGTAAATGTTTTCAATAAAAATCATCCCCCCCCTCTTAAGGAAGTTAAAGAACTAGGGTCATACTGAGAAATCTCTCACCCCCAACTGTGTGTAACAACCCAAGAGAACAATCATATTTGACCCTTGACACCTCTCTATTAGAGGACCCTCTCGACCTGGTTGTCGGGGTTGTTCTCCCAGGGTCCTCCCTTCTCTCACCACAAGGTGTAGGCATTCATCCTAGTACACATGGTACAGGCCATAATAATCATGGTGGATATAAGTAGGCGACTGCTTTTACTGTAAGTGCAGCACATGTCTGCACGTATGAAAAGCAGTTCGACTTTTGCACTTACAAATGTACCAGAGCCCCGTTTAGTTACGTGCACTCGTTAGTGGGGTTGGACGTTTTCAAGAATCAGGGGCCATTGGAGAATTTTTTTAATCAGAAAAAAGTGCCCACTGCTTGAATCGAACCCGGGTCGTAGCGGTCGAAAACCAACGGTTTAGACCATTCTTCCACCGACCTATCAATTAGCATTAAAACGTACATTATGCCAATCACCCTGGTGCAGAACGTACAAGTGTGGATAGAATATGTTACGTAACACCAGTTTTGAAAAATTCAGACAAAAGCTAACAACCTGAATACTATGGTTTCGAGCTATGGCCTTCATCAGTAGAGTGGTGATATACCCCCGCTGCAAGGTGGTTGAGGCGATATGAAAGTTGATTCCACTTTTCAAATAAGATTTCTGGACACATATACATGCTAAAAGGTACAACTTTCTTAATTTTTGTCTATGAGTGCTTATCAAAATTCAAAACTATTTTAAAGGCGTAAGATTCTTTTTGATATTAAACAATTTCTACTGCCCTTACTGCAATGGAAAAATTAATGAGAGGGCCTGGCTCATCAGTGGTGAACCCTCTCAGCGGTTTCGCCAGTTTAATCTACCATACCACTGTAATATTGCATTTTTGGAACTTCCTTTTATAGTGATACTGTTGATAGACTCTTTGAATGGGTATTTTAGAAGAACTATGGACATAAGCTTTGAGGACAGTAGAATTACATACATTTATAAATATATAATATGCTTCGAGCAATCGCTCTTCCGCAAATATCAAATTGTTTCTTTTATTAGAACTTTTATAATATGATGCACAATGAGTGCTTATAATATGTTTGAAAATACTCAATCAATGTGAAAATATAGAATATTTTGAGTCCCAATTTCTCGATGTTTATTGGTATTTGAACGTATAAAGTCACGTATTTTACGGCGGAGTTGTCAGAATTGTAATCAGTCTAGAGATGTTCTAGAACTCTAGGAAAAGATAAAAACATTTCTACATGTACATTAGTCTAATGTTGACGTTCATAAAAAGCCTGTCAAAGACTCGTTTATTCATTCGATAGCTCGCTTACCTCATAAAAAATACGCATTACTAGTCTTAGTTGTAATATATTAGTTTGTAGAACGACATTTGAAAATTATCCCGCATGTGTTTCTTTTAAACGAAAAATCGAAATTAATTTTAAGGAGAAAAAACGATTATTTCTAACCTTAGGGATGAAGTATGAAAAGATGAATTGTGAAGAGTAAGGATAAACGGAAAAATAAAAGTGTCCAAGGATGGGAAAATAAATTTCGATTTTTCGTTTAAAATAAACACATGTGGGATAAATTTCAAATGTCGTTCTACAACCATAAGCCGCATTATATTGTATTATATATTAGTTAGTATTTGATAAAACAATTCTATTATTATTTTTAAACTATTTATATAACTCAAGTTGATGACTTCGTCAACCTTTTTAATAATGGTTTATTGTCCTTTTGATGTTTCGGAACGACCCACTGTTTCCCTTTTCAAATAGGTAGAAAGCCTATAGGGTGTTTCTCCTTTATAGAAGGGCCATCATTCCAGAAAGTTAGAGATTTGAAATAAAATCTTTAAAAAAGAAAAAGAAACTTATCCTCGAAATCCTGATGTTTTCATCTTAAGAACGCTCATCAATGAAATAGTGGAATACACTTCATCTATAAGCTTTCGATCTTTTTTTTTTTTTAAAGGGCAACAGTAGGTATCTGAAATGTCAAAGAACAATATACGTTTGTTAATTCATAACTATTATAGACGCATATGATTCTTTTATAAATTAAACAATTTCTACTGCCCTTACTGCAATGGAATATTTAGGCCTGGCTCATCAGTAGTGAACCCTCTCAGCGATTTCATAACAGATGGCGCGCTAATGCATCAAAATATACGTTTATAAAAAGGTTTGATGAAGTCTTCAATTTGAATCAATCAAAATATCCACCAATAATTATGGTAATATTATATATATATATTTATATACTTATCTAAAAAAAAACATAAGGCTCCTCTCCCGTTGAATTAAGCGTTAAAACTAGACACCATTAAAGATGGTGTTGTGGCTTTGTCATCAACCCGAGGCCGCTAGTTTGCGGCGACGGTCAATAGATGGCGTCTAGTTTTGACGTCTGTTTTGACGGGAGAGGAGCCCGATGCTTTTTTAATATGAATTTCCTCCCGGCAAATTTTCCATCAATATATAATTATGTAAATTAGAAACTATTTTAGACGCGCAAGATTCTTTTTGAAATTAAACAATTTCTACTGCCCTTACTGCAATGGAAAAATTAATGGGAGGGCCTGACTCATCAGTGGTGAACCCTCCCAGCGGTTTCGCCAGTTTAATCTACCATACCGCTGTTATATTGCATTTTTGGAACTTCCTTTTATAGTGATACTGATACTAGACTCTTGGAATGGGTATTTTAGATGAACTATGGACATAAGCTTTGAGGACAGAAGAATTATATATAATTATAAATATATAATTATGTATCCTAAGAGAGAATGATGTTCTAGTAACATGATCAAATTTCCATGTCCATGGCTAATGTATCACATGGCGGTGTTGTGTTCAGGGTTGCTGATGTTCATCAACTGCCGCAGTGTCAAATGGGCCATGAGTGTACAGAATGTCTTCACAGCGGCAAAACTGGCTGCTCTGGCGGCCATCATTGTGACAGGCATCGTGCGGCTGTGTTCTGGTAGGTCCATTCTCTGACGGCATACATCTCTAATACACTTCATCTATCTCTCTCTGTCTACATCTACGAAAATGTATATGTAAATATGTTATCAAATTGTATTAGCTGTTTTTATATTAATTTTTTTGCCCATATTTTTTATTTTTAAGATTGCATGTTGAAAGAGTATGTTTTTTCAGAGTTAGTGTTTTCTGCTCTTCTATTTCTTTATTAAATGAAAACATTCTAGAGATAGGTTAGAATCTCATATAATATCTATGATATACACTCATGGGAAAAACTTAGGAATGTGTAAAGTCTTTGATATCGACGGTCGTCTGCGTTATTTTGAAGGATACAGAGGTTGTTCACACTTGGTTATCTCGTGTGTTTTCAATAAAGGTCACTGTAATATCTTTCAGAGTTATTGTCCCAATATACATGCTGAAAGGTACAATTTGTCTATGAGTTTTGTCTATGAGTGTATTGACAATTAAAAATGGTTTATTGATATCTAGTCAATGGTCAAGAGAGAGTTTACAGAGTTTAAAATAGTGGAGAAAATATATACACCAGACGAGGCCTTCTCCGAAGGTATGTCTGGATCCTATCAGGAGCTTAGAATCGTCTTGAGTTCAGACAGGCGAGTTATGGAATCCGTGTCCCCAGCGATGACTGTGTTGAGGAACTTGACAATCTTGTGTTTAGGTAAGGTATCCGCGAGGAAACTCTCCCTAAGATGGGGGTACAGGACCGCCCACGCGACATCATTAATGGTCGTCCCTCGGTTATATAGGGGCCTAAGGATAGTTTCATCATTCAGTTGTTCAATTATGTCCATTAACTGATTCTCGCGTTCCATTTCCTGCAACTCCTGGAGCGTTGGGGCAGGTATTAGAGGCGTCTATGAGTGTATTTGTGTTTCTCTCCGTACGGCGGCGCTGTCAGAGCGCGACAAAACCATTTGTCACACGCGGTATCCTGTTGGTGACACTGTCTGTCCTTGACAATTGTCACAAGTGCTCTCTGATCTTGTTTATATAAGTCATCTGGTCAATCTTCTCAGCTATCACGTCGTTGTAGATCGAGTTACTCGATAATGTCAACATTATATACACTCATGGAGACAATGGAGGAAGTTGTATCTTTTAGCATGTATATCGGGATTAAGACAATAACTCTGAAAGATATTATAGTGACCTTTATTGAAGACACACGAGATAACATACACTCATGGACAAAACTTAAGGAAGTTGTACCTTTTAGCATGTATATCGGGATTCAGACAATAACTCTGAAAGATATTATAGTGACCTTTATTGAAGACGCACGAGATAACATATAATCATGGACAAAACTTAAGGAAGAGTTGTACCTTTTAGCATGTATATCGGGATTCAGACAATAACTCTGAAAGATATTACAGTGACCTTTTTTGAAGACACACGAGATAACATACACTCATGGACAAAACTCAAGGAAGTTGTACCTTTTACCATGTATATCGGGGTTCAGACAATAACTCTGAAAGATATTACAGTGACCTTTATTGAGGACACATGAGATAACCAAATGTGAACAAAATTGTTTCTGTCTCCTCAAAAAAATACTACCAGCAATATCAAAGAGGTTCCATTTCTTCAAGGTTTGTCCATGAGCGTATATGCAAACTGCCATAAATGTTTGAGAATGGATTTGATAAATCCTTTAGGGATATTCCGTTACGTGGAATATTTTGTGATGTTTTCATCTAGCGGTGTGTTTGTTATCTCAGTGTTACTTCCTCAGATACCACGTCCACTTCCCATCCTATCCCATGTCGTCGTGAAGTCATATTCCTGTAAATCATCAATAGTCGCCATTCCTATGATATCATCGTGTAATTCTACTACTTCTTTACATTATAAAACTCTTTATATCAGACATTACTATTAACTGAATATTTGAAACTATTATAGACGCGTATGATTCTTTTGAAAATTAAACAATATCTACTGCCCTTACTGTAATGGAAATAATTAAAGGGAGGTTCTGGCTCATCAGTGGTGAACCCTCCCAGCGGTTTCGCCAGTTTAATCTACCATACCAGGCCCTCCCATTAATTTTTCCATTGCAGTAAGGGCAGTAGAAATTGTTTAATTTTTAAAAGCATCATACACGTCTATAATAGTTTCGAATTTTCATAACAGATGGCGCGTTGATGCATCATAATTACTATTAACTACATAGCATTATTTACATAGTAGTATTTACATAAGAAAATAACAATGGCTATATACACATAGTAAAGTCAGTTTTACATGAGTCAAAGTTACAGTTTAGCAAGTAAAGATGAATATAGAGACATTGAGAGAGTATATATATATACATTAGACATGAGCCTCTAAAAGTGAGTCAAACTCCATGTTGTAGTTATAGTTAAAATCTATGCTTATCCAGAATTTGTACATTACATACTTGGCGATGGTAAAAATGTGTGTCTTATCCGTTGTTACATGATCAAAAACGAATTTCCCTCGATCAAAAAAAAAACAAAACGTGAATCACAATTTTCTACTACTTCTATGTATGCACTTCTGCAGACCTAAGCTGCCTTCTATAGTAAATGCGCAGGATTATAAGAAAATAATCCAATACAATTAATAAATGAAAACATTAAGACGCGAATGTTTCTTTTCACAAATAGATCAAACTTCAACTATCCTTACTGCGATGAAAAAATATTGCGAGAGCTTTGCTCATCAGTGGTGAACCCTCCCAGTAGAAGTTTGATTCATTTGTGAAAAGAGGCATTCACGTAAATAAATTTACTGGCAATGCGTTTCTTTTTTAAATCTCTACAGACCTTACATTGCAGTAAGGTCTGTAGAGATTTAAAAAAGAAACGCATTGCCAGTAAATTTATTTGTGTAAAATTTTAACGATAGAGGGCAATAAAATTTAATAGGCATTCACGTCTTAATGTTTCCATTCGTTATATATGGATGGTGCGTTATTGCTTTGTAATAAAATAATCCAATACAATATTAAAGCGGTTAGGAAAATAATTTGGCGAAACCACTGAGAGAGGATTCACCACTGATGAGCGAAACCCTCTCAACTAATAATTTATTTAATTGCAATATTGCTTATAGGATAATACAGCCTTTATGCACCTCTACAGACCTATAATCATATGCCATAGGTTCACTAAACACTCCTAAGCTGCCTTCCATAGTAAATACAGGATATATTCCAAACCAATCCAATGCAATAGTAGAGTGGTCTGGAGATTAATTTGGCGAAACCGCTGAGAGGGTTCACTACTGATGAGCCAAGCCCTCTCATTCAATAACTTATATCATTGTAGTAAGGTCTGTAGAGATATAATTCAATAATATATGTAAAAAAGAAACACATTTCCAAAAAAGATTGCAAATTTTAGCGATATATGTAAATTTAATTTTTAAATGTAAATTGCTATTCATCGATCAACTCAAATTTTGCTTAATATTTGTCTCTAATTTGTGACCATTTCATTGACAGAGGGAGCTATAAGATTGTTCCAAAAGGTTTTTTTTTCTTAAAACGATGTTTTTATTTTTACTTGGCGAATAATATTATTATGGCGAATACATAATATATAATACATAATACAATTACTTTATAGATAATACAAAGACATTATACATAACGGCGGCTAATATTATTACGGCGAATACATAATAATACATAATACAATTACTTTGTACATAATAGAAAGACATTATACATAACGGCGAATATTATTGGTATTTCAATTTTTTTGCAAGTGTTTACGAACTTTGGAACAACCTTGTATGATGGTGTGATTATAGAGGGAAATATAAGCTATGACCTCCGATAGAGTGACAATTTAACTAATAAAAAAATAAAATTATAATTTAGAACTATAATTCAATGTCAAGGCAGCTTATGTAGTCAGCGTTGCGTCAAATTGAATCTGGCCACATTGGCTTTGATGATGATGCGGATCACTGAATATTATCTCTGTGAGAAATTAAATATTAGAAATTATGCGGAAATTTTTTCTTTTAAATAAATACAGATTGACTCACATAACTTATCATAGTTTTTCTGATATAAATAAATATAAAGTAAAACACCTTCTTTAATATCAAATAATGATAATTTTAAAATAATAAGATTTGATTTTTACAAAGTAAATATAATGAGCTTTTGTTAAACTTTATTTGTAGTGAATTAAAAGCATCACTTTTAAATCGATATAGGACTTTCTATTTTTAAATGGACTTATAAACAAGAGAGATGAATATATAAAATGTATATAATACAAGTTAAATTTCGAAGGATACAAATTGATTTTTGTTCCACCAGAAGGCGCTCTAGTATTTAAAATATTCATGTAAGCTGTCAGGATATGTCTTTTTTTGTTTTTAATATCGGCATCTGACCTTTTTTTTTTCAGATAATATAAGTTTATATATTTTTGTTTCAAAAAATGAAGCAATCCTTAAATATGAATCTTTATCTATATATAAAATAATAATATATTAGATATATAAAAAAATACATTTACCCATATTTCAGTTGCCTAAACGCCAACTTTTGTTAAATTACAACAACGTATTTATTTTAAACAAGGTTTGCATTCAGTCAATTGAAATATTGGTAAATCATTTTTTCAACCTATATATATGCCTTTTTTATATAAAAAGGTTATTTATACCTTAGTTTTTCCGTTCGTCATTACTCTTCACAATTCATCCTATCATACTTCATCCTTAAAGTTAGAAATAGTCGCTATTTCTCTTTAAAAATAAATTTCGATTTTTGTATAAAAGAAACATTCGCGGTATAATTGCAATTTTCGTTTTACAATCATCAGCCGCGTTATATTGTATTTTAAATTATACCTTAAGTATATCATTAAAATATATATATATATAGAAACATAAAGATTTATAAATAAAGAATACCTCTCCTGTCAAAATAGACGTCAAAATCTACACGTCATCTATTGGCCGTCTCCGAAAACTATATAAAAAGGTATTTGGGGACCAATTCTGGAATATTTTAATAAATCAACGATCAGTTGATATTTTTATTCCGAATGATGGCGCAAGCTATCAGCAACTTTTAGTTTGAACGAGAAGGAGAGATGTCTTTCTCTCTTAATAAACAATAAATATTTTAAAATATTTCCTTCTTTCAAATACTTATTTCTTTATAAATCATGCTAAACAATAATTTCTTGAAAATAGAGATACATCGGCCAGTATAAATATTTTTTATTACCTCGACGTTTCGACAAAAATATTTTGTCCTCGTCAGGAGCAAATAAAAATTAAAACATTTGGCGTTAAAAATCTTTCTAACGTTCCAAGGGCGTTCTCACGTGATATTAAAAATCTTTGTACAACATCTAAAGCACGAGTCAAAATAAACAATAATTGTTTAAAAACACATAACTTCTAAAAATGATTACAATGTTGTATGAAACGGAAGATGAATTTCTTGGGTGTTATTTATTGGAATCTTATTTTCTCTGATATTAATATAAACAGCGTGCGCCTAAACTATTCTTTCTTATCTGACACCACTGGAATAAAGTAGCAGCCGAGAATAATAAGGCAGAAGATAAGATGACCTTGTAACGTCTGAATAATGGGACGATTATCTTAAAAGTTTCATTTTTTTTTCTCTCACATAGATTAATTCGTTTTATAAATATCTTGATTTTTGTAATAAGTGTTTCTAATTTTGGAAGAAAAAAAAAAATTTAAAAATGACTGTTGCATTATGTATAATGTAAACTGGAATATCTATATCAAAAACGTGAAATTCCTAGTCTTTAATTTCATTATGCTCTCTTAAATATCATATTTATTATTATATACTTAAATATGTCTAAAGAGACATGGGTCTCCTCTTCCGTCAAAATAGACGTCTAAAACCAGACGCCATCTATTGACCGTCGCCGCAACTAGCGGCCTCGGGTCGGTGACAAAGCCAGGTGGACGCTTTTCAATTTGCCAAAGCTGGTGTTGTGGCTTTGTCACCGACCCGAGGCTGCTAGTTGCGGCGACAGTCAATAGATGGCGTCTGGTTTTAGACGTCTATTTTGACGGGAGAGGCGACCCTTGTCTCTTTAGATCAATTTCCTCCCGGCAAAATTTCCAGCTATACTCAAATATACTTTAAAATGTTATAACACCTTGATAAAGGTTGGCGTTCAGCCAACTGAAATATTGGTAAAATAAATGATATTTTGATCTAATATATGCCTTTTTAATTAAATACTTAAATATGTGTAAATTATTGTTTATAAAATACAAATATCGTTAATTATTTCTAAGCTGATTAAAATTAGAGATATTTACATTATATATTACCAGTTTAAAAAACAAACTTAATTATTTAATAAAATCAACAAACACAATCCAGGGTTATGTTTATATATAGAGTAACATCAATAGGTAAACCAATGGGTGAATTTGAGAATTACTAAATGGAAAACTGTAGAGTAACATTTCTTGCACCATTTATATTTCTCTAGTTTGCGTGCTAACATGCCCTTTAACAGGAATATCTAGAAGTATAACTTCCAGAGCGCAAATATATACTCCTATTGATTTACAACAACAACAACAAAAAGTCTTTATTTAGGGTCACTAACCCTATACAGGATTCACCAGAGGTATGCATAAGAACAAAGCAGTGAGACAAAGGAAACAACGATTTAAACAGAAGAAAAAGAAAAAAAAAACAAGAAAGAGGAAGAGGGAAGCAAGAAAAACAACACAAAAAGAGTAGCAGTAAGAAAGTGAGGAGTGAGTGTCAATTGGCCTTCTTCTGAGATATGGACTTGTGGAAACCATAAAACGCCGTAGCAATATACTTATTCTGGGTCATATTGTCAATTATTGATGGAAATGAAGCACAGAGTTGCCCAGTTTTGAGCCTATTGATTTACAATACACGTTCATTCCTGACTTATAATTTAAGAAATCAACAAACAATCCAGGGATAAGTTTATTGTACCATTTTTATTTCTCTAGTTTACGTGCTAATATGCTCTTCAACACTAAAACTAGAAGTATAACTTTCAGTTAACTATAAACGCCGAAAATAAAAATATCTAAAATTACTTATTATTATAATATTTAAGATAAAACATTTGAAATTTATGCTTTTCATACATTTAGGTCAGAATTACAATATATTTGAAATGTGAACTTGATTTTGGAAGTTTCAAAATTTCATTCTTAAATTCGATTCGGTCTTAATTGCATTATATTATATTTCCTATTGACTTTGATTAGAATTTTTAATGAAACTGATTCCAATAATTATTAATTAATAAAAGAATAAAAGAAACTCATTGCGAAAGGTTGTATTTTTATTTTAAAATTATTAATTAAACATTATATATTTATTGATTTACAAGAGAGAGAACAAAATATAAAAGGGAAACTAATATTCAAACAAAGAAACTTTTTTCTGTTTCGATTAGCGCCTATTTACCTGTGAGCTTACAAACACTCTGTGGAACACATTTAATTAATATATATACAATATTTCCTATCAGAGTTTTTTTCTCTAATTGTAATTAAAAGATCTGTGCGGTACCTATTGGTTTTGAATGGTATAAATCCAGTAGTTTTAAATCGAACTACAGTTAAACCTGTCTATAGCGCCCCCTCTAAATAGCGCTTTCCTCTCTATAGCGCCCGATTTTAAACATTGAAATGTAAACATTTTACATTAAAAGTGACCTGTTTATAGCACCCCCTCTAAATAGCGCCCGATTTTAAACATTAAAATGTAAACATTTTACATTAAAAGTGACCTCTCTATAGCACCCCCTCTAAATAGCGCCTTCCTCTCTATAGCGCCCGATTTTAAACATTAAAATGTAAACATTTTATATTAAAAGTGACCTATCTATAGCACCCCCTCTCTATAGCACCCTGGTGAGTCCCAAGAGGGGGGGCTATAGACAGGTTTAACTGTATATAACTCGGTATGTGGAAGAAAGACCAATATAACATTTTAGTTTAAAGTATTGTGCAGTAAGGTATACAGTAACTGGTTTACTGCAAGGTAATCTACTATTGTATATATCCATTGTGGGTAGATATTGTCCATTCTTTCCGTCAAATTATGGCTATTTGTTGACCTTCTTGGTTAGGTAACATTGAATTAGTTGACCTTAAAGGAACATTTCGAATACCTTGTGAAAAAAATAGTACAAATGTCTTCTTCTTCTTTCTTATCTCCACTCAATCATATTAAGATATCAAGCTTGTAAAGCCTGAAAGACCATCATGATTGGGTGAAGTAGAATGCGTCTGCCTTTGTCATTAAGACTGGGAGCACTACTCAGTGGCAGGCCGACTTAGCTCCAAAAGAAATGGCCGCCTCTGACATGAGGAACAGATGCCATGTAGAGCTTCTCCTAACATGGGAGTACAAACGCTGCTCATCCTGTATCCCTGGATTAGGAGCTCTTACAGGGTACTATCAGCCGGGCCAGCTGAGCCCGGGTGTTTTAGCGAGCTTGTTACTGCTCCCCCTCCTTCTTTTTCATCCGGGCTTGGGATCGGCAAAGGCGGAGTTAGTACAAATGTGATATTAAAATTCGAAACTATTTTAAAGGCGTAAGATTCTTTTTGAAATCAAACAATTTCTACTGCCCTTACTGCAATGGAAAAATTAAAGGGAGGGCCTGGCTCATCAGTGGTGAACCCTCCCAGCGGTTTCGCCAGTTTAATCTACCATACCTCTGTTATATTGCATTTTTGGAACTTCCTTTTATAGTGATACTGATGGTTGTCTCTTGGAATGGGTATTTTAGAAGAACTATGGACATAAGCTTTGTGGACAGTAGAATTACATACATTTATAAATATATAATATTGTACTGGAATAAGGTTCATAAATTAAAAATGAAAAAATGGCATCTCCTTATTGGGTAACTGTCAATTTCACGATAAGGAGATGCCCTTTTTTATTTTTTTAATTTTAAATACCGTTTCTAAAACTACGAGAAAATTCTAGCGAAGCCTTCAGCGTGTTGTAGTCATCAGTTGATATTTGTTTGTTTTCTTATCTTTCTTATCTCAGTACACGTGGATACAACCCATGATTATCATGGTGATGTGTTTTTAACCACTGTCTTTTCCTGTAAGTTCACCATGTTTATCTAAACATATAGAAACCAAATTACAAAAAGTATAAGATGCCGCAACACTAATTATATTTATAAGTAAAGGATATGAAGCGTACGAGGATACTTTTCTTTTATATTTTAATGAAGATTCAAGCTTTCGGGCGAAAACAGCCCTTCTACAGGAAATTATAGAAAAACATTTTCAAAAAGTAACGTTTGTAAACAAAAATGGTATCTCTATTGATCTTGTAACGCGTGAATAAATCTCACATCTACGCGACCCAGACTATGAATGTTTTTCTATAATTTCCTGTAGAAGGGCTGTTTTCGCCCGAAAGCTTGAATCTTCATTAAAATTTAAAAGAAAAGTATCCTCGTACGCTTCATATCCTTTACTTATACTTATCAGAGGATTCCAACTTTATACTAATTATATTTGCTTGTTTAAGTAATCTTTCGTGCAAGCCCTTCTTCAGATAAATAAAACGTTGTAGTTAGCTGAAAAAGGGTTTGTCCGAAAGCTTCTTTAACCAAGCAGATAAAAAAAAAAGGCGAAACCGCTGAGAGGGTTCACTACTGATGAGCCAAGCCCTCTCATTCAATAACTCATATCATTGCAGTAAGGTCTGTAGAGATAATATTTGATGATATTTAAAAGAAACGCATTGCCAGTAAATTTATTTGTGTAAAAGTTTAACGATAGATGGCAATTTAAAAAAGGAGTAACGGCGTCTTATGCCTTTTTTTTTTTTGTATTAATAATTTGTCTAAATCCGAAAACCTGTTATAATGAATATAGAATGGATTTCGAATTTTTTGAATTTGCAAGGTGTCAGAACCCCATTTGGTTATTTTTGAACAATTAGCAGTGATATTCGACATGTGAATTTGTAGCCATTGAAGTAGACAAAAGTATTCAATGTTCAGTTCAATTTGATCCCCAGTGATGGTGGTCGAAAATCGGCAATGTGTTCTTTACCATCCTACCTTATCCCATTTCTGGCTTAAGTTCTTATAGTTACTGTTAACCTTCAGTTTACATTGTTAATAATCAATTACTTTATTTTTGATATTATTAATGAAGATTTTATCTTGCTTACGAAATACACTCGAAAGCCCGCTACTACCTGGCGAAATAAAAGAAACCTAGCCTTTATCAATACGTGTATTTGTTTTCAAATGACTGATGTATGAACCTAAATTAAGGAAGTTGTACCTTTCAGCATGTATAACGGGATTCAGACAATAACTCTGAAAGTTATTACAATGATCTTTATTGAAGACACACGAGATAACCAAGTGAGAACAACCTCTGTCTCCTTCAATAAAACAGACTGGTGACTTAAAAGACTTTTCACTTCCTTAAGTTTTGTCTATGAGTGTATTTCGCAAGAAAGTGCAACTGTATATGTGACCATTGTTATATATATGGTATTGTTTTCATACACCTCTCTCTGTGTGTAGCAGTACTTATTCCCATTGTTGTCTATTGCCAACATTTTGATCTCTTACCATGTGTAGGCCATAGACTTTCTTTCCAATTGGAGCTTCTTTCTCTTTAGAAAATAAGGAATTTTAGTTGAATAAAAGATTAAAAGGTTGTTTCAAAAGTTCGTAAACACTTGCAAAAAAAATTGAAATACCAATATAATATTATTCGCCGTTATGTATAATTTCTTTGTACAGTCGAACTTGGATAATTTGAACCCCAAGAGACCATAAAAAAAATTCGAATTATCCAAAAATTCGAATTAAAGATGTTAAATTAGTTATATAGGAAATTCTAGGGACCAAGATAAATATTCGAATTAAAGAGGTTTTCGAATTAAAGAAGTTCGAATTATCCAAGTTCTACTGTATTATGTATCTTATTCTTCTTTATTATCTCCACTCAATCATATTAAGGTATCAAGCTTGTAAAGCTTTTGGTGGTGTTTTGCCGGGGATGAGTTGAGCTCATCAATGGATGAGTCAATACAGTCAATAATGTGTTTTGGGGTTGCAGGTTGACACTTAGTACATAGTGGGAAAACCCTGCAACCATTCTGGAAAGTCATTGTTCGTAAATGTATCATGTATTATGTATAAAGTTATTGTATTATGTATTATATATTATGTATTCGCCGTAATAATATTATTCACCAAAAGTAATAAGAAAAACATCGTTTTAAGAAACTGAACTTTGGGGAAAACCTTATAGGATAGTTTTTGTCATGTTCAAACACGTTATACATAATTGTATAACGAATCAAAAGTTTTGAACAGAATCACCGAACACAAACGAAACATAAACAATAGAGACCCGAAGTCACTTATATACCAACATATTTCAAACACTGGCCATAACTTTGACTTAGATCATCCCAAAGTCCTATATCAACACATAAACAATAAGCAGCACAGATTGGTACTGGAATCCAGCATATCATCACAAACAAACAGCATCAATGGGAAAATAGATCTAGCGGAAATATATCATATAATATCTCAATAGTTATCCCGTGATATGCTCTGGTGTGTGGTCGGGTTGGAGTGGACCCCCGCTTGGCTTTTCTGTGTTGAGGTGTTTTAAATTATACTGGTTTTAAACTTTACAAATTTTAAAGTGTCACACTACTTGCATACAGTGAATATCATAATTTTACTTAACTTTTAGCGTATATAAATGTATTTTCCAAAATTTTATCTAAATGTTAAAAATCTTTAAGTTCATTCGCATAGTTTTATTTTATGTTTCATAGTCATAATTCCTATTTCTATTTTAATTATATTTGAAATATCACTTCGCATGTAAATTTATATGTTGTATATAATGGCTCAAGCGCGCTTATACCCTGTTAGTATAGTCATACTAGCCACGCCTGTTGAAGAACCGAAAGGTTCGAAAGCTGGCTCAAGTATAATAAAAGATGCTCCTTCGTAAAACTTTTGATTCGTTATACAATTATACCAATTATACGAAGTTTACCTGTAGAAAGATATCTGGTAAATAATACTGTTTATTTAAAATCTGCAACAATTAATTTTTTGTCAATGTGTTTCTTTTAATCTCTACACAAATATCTGCCAAAAATTAATTGTTGTAAATTTTATCGATTGATGACAATTAAACTTATAAATTACTGTGTAGTTTTTGGGATTTTCTCTATATATAGAGCGTTTAAAAATTTTCACTGAAGAGTAATTCTATTCCCAAGTTTACAAGGTCAACTGGTCAATTTTTTATTTTAAATATTAAATCATTGACACCTTTCATTATCACAGCTGCCAATTTAAACTGGACTCTATAATTATATAAAATCTATATAATTATATGACAATTAGTAATTAATATACTGTAATTATAGATTACTATCCTATTCACGACCTAAAAGTATTGTATTTCTCGTTATTTTTTTTTCTTTCTCTTTCTCATTGTTAATATCATATGACTATCTTATTCACGGCCTGAAAGTATTGTATTAATATATGTATAGACAAATGTAAAGGCATAGATGTATGACAGCGCAAGTGTCCCTAGGGGGACATAGCGCTTTAAATTGAAATAAAATGATACTGTAATTATAGATGGAAATGAAGATAATTGATGCTAATAGAAGGTTTATACTAATTAATCAAGCTTAATG
>CP092881.1:10195319-10270570 GCA_030710605.1 Cordylochernes scorpioides | reverse complement strand
CAAAGTCGAACTGCTTTTCACATGTGTAGACATATGGTGCACTTATAGTAAAAGCAGTCGCCTACTTCTACTCACCATGATTATCATGGCCTGTACCACGTGTACTAAGGATAAGCAATATATATATATATATATATTTGCGTAATTACTCTGTCTACAGGAGTTTCATAGATATATCCACGTTGGGAACAGTGAAGGGCAATATTTTTCTTTCCCGATCAATTCCAACAGGGGCCAAATCGTCTCATGTCAAAGGCCAGATTTCGGAACTTGGTATCCACCATATCACATCGTGAAGGGCTCTATGTCCAGGTCCCTATTTGCTCCGATTTTGTCGCCAAAACGATTCTACCAGGCTCGTGTCAAAAGCCATATTTAGGAGTGATAGACAGTCATCTAGTTGTCTATATGAAGTTACTTTTCTGATAAAAAAAAACATAGATTTCATAGACTCTAGAGTATTAATACCTAACCACTTGTTCAGCACTGTTCCACGGTAAATTGTCACCTGTCCTCTGAGATTGTCACCTCTGTCATCGTTTAAAAAAGTTTTAAGGCCCCCTGTCGCCCTTTATAAAAAAGGTGGAAATAGTGAAATATTGTCTTTTGGTTATTAGTGAAGTATTTTTATTCTAATAAGCTTTCTATCTTTTTGTAAAGGACGACATTGGATCGCTGAAACTTCAAAAGGACAATAAACGTTTATCAAAAGTTGAAAAAAAAGGCATCTCCTTATCGGGTAACTAAAAGTTGCTGATTGGCTTGTGCCATCTATCGGAATAAATATCAACTATTCATTGATTTTTTAATTATTCCAGAATTGGCGAAATACCCATTCTTGATTGATCAAGAAATATTGTCTGATAAGGAGATGCCTTTTTTTTTTTTCAATTTATGAACCTTATCCAAGTACAATATCACATTTGTACTATTTTTTTACGTTTATCAAAAGGTTGATAAAGTTTTCAACTTGAATTAATCAAATCCCAACCCTACAATCATGATATTCCGTATTTGTATCAAGGTTATTAATTTCTTTTCGAGTTTCTACTTTTTTTTTTCTCGTTCGTGAATAGAGTTATCATTGTTATTAAAACCTTTTCCCCTCATTATATTGATTCACACTCATTGGATAAACCTTAAGGAAGTGGAAAATCTTTGATGTCGCTGGTTGTCTTTTTTGATAATAAAGAGTAAATTTGGTTCAGATTTGGTTATATTGTGTGTCTTCAATAAAGATCACAGTAATATATTTCAGAGTTATTGTCCCGATATACATGCTTAAAAGGTACAATTTCCTTAAGTTTTGTTCATGAGTGTATACCTGGTTTATTTTTACTTCTTTTATAACATATCAAAACTTGAATTGTGTCCAATTTTACATATGCTGGGATGGAACTATGAGATAACGGAGACGTAAATGTCGGCAACTGTTCACTAACAGCTGGTGTGGGGGAGCTTCCGCTTCTGGAATTTTTTCACCCAACGATCGTAAAATTTTCCACATTGATTCAGTTGTGAAATAGAATATTTCATCATCGTTTCTTTTACTTCCCAACTTACAATTCAGGAACGGTTTCTTTATATATATATATATATATATATGAAAAAACAATAGAAAAAAAATAGATTAGTGGGTCAGGTGTTGATATTAAAAATAAAGAAAGCGTATCCTGATCACGAGCACATGTGCTTTTTAGATAGAAGAGCGTTCGTGGATGGCTTTTCTTGATTTATCAAGAAATTGGGTTGGCCAAATATCACGGAGCAAGTTAAATAAACGTTTAGTTTATTTTTGATCCACTAGATGGCGCTCTGCCATCTAAAAAGCACATGTGCTCGTGGTCAATAAATGCCTTCTTTATTTTCATTATATATATAGGTCATAATTTGCCTAATGCCCCAAGAGATATAACTTATTTTTGGCCCTAATAAGTATGTTAAAATGTAAATATAAATTCATCCATCTATAAATACACTGTACAAAATAAACGTGGGAGCCAGCGCGGGCGGGCGAATGCTACGGCACGCCACCGAGTGCGCGCGCTCACGAGTGTGGAACAAATTCTTTTTCGAAGCATACATGCATAACGACTGCGCCCTTCCATTCGACCACGACAGATACGACATATATATATATCTTAACATACATTCATAGACAAACCTTAAATAAATTGTACCTTACAGCACGTTTTCAGTAAGTTTTTCCTTTGTTCAAAGACACATAGTGTAGAAATTATAAATAATATAATAGAGTAGATGACGCTGTTAATTTTGTTTTATTAAATGAGAAATACAGAAGCTTTCGAGAAAGCCTTTCTTCAGCTAATTAAAAAGCGAACGCATACGTGGATATTGATCCGGAATATTATTTTATATACACTCATGGACAAAACTAAAGGAAGTTGTACATTTTAGCATGTATATCAGGATTCAGACAAATAACTCTGAAAGATATTACAGTGACCTCTATTGAAGACACACTAGATAACCAAGTGTGAACAAAATTACCTCTGTCTCCTTAAAAAAAAAAGGACGAACGATGACATCAAAGACTTTCCACTTTCTTATGTTTTATCCATGAGTGCATATCACAAAGGGGAAAAATGATACAAAAGTGGAATTCTACTAGAAGTAGGTGATTGAATTGGAATAAAGACATTTCCTGATCGTGAAACTAAAGATTGCTGATGGTTTGCGCCATCTATCGGAATATTTATCCAATATTCTGAAATGTTGTTGTTGTCGTGTCCAAAGAAGAGTCTCATATGTCTCCATGCATCTCTATCACAGCAGCAGCAATGTCCACTATCTTGGGTGTGTAAAGCTGCTGCTCTGGGTCTAAGTCAATTTTCTGCAAGGCTGCGGCCATTGCTGGGCATGAGAATATGTGGGTAGGTGTTAGTTCCACACCAGGACAGTTGTTGCATGCTATATAAGCATATTCTGAAATGAAAAGGCAATAAACGATTAATTATAACGAATACAGTCTTAATATATTATCTCGATATTTTCCCCTCTCGACATTTTCCCATTGTAGTAAGGACAGTAGGTTGTTGGTTTTATTTAATAAATAAAAAAAAACGTGCCATAAATAGTTTAGTTTTTATATATAGATGGCGCGATATTCCTCAATACTATTGTATGGGCAAACATACACTTGGGAAAATCCCGAACGAAGCAGGGTCACTTTATCTTGAATATACAGTATAACATCCAGGTAAAGGACACCTAATTACAGAGCCAAGTGTCCTTTAGTGAGAGGTGTCCTCTTACCGGAGAGTTGCTAAATTGTAAAAATTGTAATTTTGCAAATGAAAACTGTCCTTTATAGAGAGGTGTCCTCTAGTACAAATGTCCTCTCATGGAGGTTCTACTGTATATATAAATTTATTTATATATAAAAAGTCGTACATAAATCTCTGTAAAGGGAAAAATTTGTTTTTTCTCAATATATTTCGAGGGATTTCTCTTTCTTTATCAATTAATTGCACAATTAACTTAAAGGTAATTTACCAATTCTTGTAGATTACATGGAAACAACTTAGTCATTGATGTGGTTTACAAGAAATTGTAAATTAAGTTTATTGTGCAATAAATTGATAAAGAGGGAACAATCCCTCGAAATATTTTCTAAGAAAAAGTTGGGTTTTTTTCTCTTTCACTGATCCAGGTACATCTTTTTCTATATAAATACATTGAATGGATCAATTTTGAATTTAAAAATTGCAAATTAGTCGAAATATATTTTTTAAACAAGTAGTAAGAACGCCGAAACAATTTTAGTTGCATAAAGAAGCTTTCGGGAAAGCTCTTCCTCAGTAAACTAAACCATAAAAAAAAAGATAATGGAGAGAGATTATATAGAATTTTAAAGATATATCTATGCAAATATATGACAAAAGAATTTAATTGAATTGAAAACTTTTGAGGAACAAACTATGAAAAGGTTAATGAACTTTGTCCATTACCTTTTTTATGTTTTTAGTTTGCTGAGAAAGAGCTAGTCCGAAAGCTACTTTATACAATTAATAAAAAATATTTACGGCGTCTTATAATTTATTATGTATTTTTTATAATTTATCGAAATCCATAAGCCGTGATAATGAAGGTAGTAAAAAAGAAGTCTATATCAACATAGGATCTGAACAACGTAACTAAGGATTACATAGGAAATACTCCAGGAAGAATGTTATATAACCCAGCAGACATGTGTGGGAGATGACGTAACAATGAAACAAAAGTCGTATGGCCAGGGTTGGCCTCCATTTTGCCGGTTATTGACCGAATCCTTGTTGTATGGGAAGAGACCGCTAGAGGGCGCTACTCTCTCACAGACTTCCTAGCATCCTTAAATCACAAGTACAAATAGAAACTGCTACACTCAGAAGGAATTGAATCTCATTGAATCAAAGGAAATGAAATTTAGCTTAATTTGAATTCTTTCGATATAGCAAATGATTATATTGTGGATGACTAACATTTGAAAATAGATAAATTAGAATTATTATCATTTTTTTTAATTATTGATCTCTTTTATAATAAGCCTGTACATTTATGTTAAACTTCACATACACATGGATAACTTCACTTTCGCAATATAAATATTTGCATGTAAATGTTTTCAATAAAAAATCATTTTTCCCCAAGTTTGAAGGAAGTTGAAGAACTAGGGTCATATATATACTGAGAAATCTCTCACCCCCAACTGTGTTTAACAACCCAAGAGAACAATCATATTTGACCCTTGACACCTCTCTATTTAGAGGACCCTCTCGACCTTGTTGTCGAGTTTGTACTCCCAGGGTCCGCCCTTCTCTCACCACAAAGGGCAGGCATTCATCCTGGTACACGTGGTACAGACCATGATAATCATGGTGGGTAGAAGTAGGCGACTGTTTTTACTGTAAGTGCACCACATGTCTACACGTGTGAAAATCAGTTCGACTTTTGCACTTAGAAATCTACCAGAGCCCCGTTTAGTTACGTGCACTCGTTGGTGGGGTTGGACGTTTGCAAGAATCGGGAGCCAATGGAGCATTTTTTTATAAGAAAAAAGTGTCCAATGTGTGAATCAAACCCGGGTCGTAGCGTTCGAAAACCAACAGTTTAGACAATTCTTCCACCGACCTATCAATTAGCATTAAAGCATACATTATGTAAATCACTCTGGTTCAGATCGCACAGGTGTGGATAGAATATGTTACGTAACACCAGTTTTGACAAATTCAGACAGAAGCTGACAGCCTGTATACTAAGGTTTCGGTCTATGGCCTTCATCAGTACAGGGGCGGCATACCCGCGCCGCAAGGTGGCTGAGGCGATATGGAAGTTTATTCTACTTCTTAAATAGGATTTCCGGGCACAATATCATGTATTTTGGGATACGTGCATTCGAGTGTATGTGTGCTTTGTGATAGAAATATAGTTTACAATTATTTTTGGAAAGTAAACTGATGTTGGTTCATGTGAAATGTGAAGGGAGAGGTTTATTTGAATGTGTGTGTAAATATGAATCTAATCTCCATATATAATTGTGATAATCATTATATATATATATAAGCATAAAGCTCCTCTCCCGTTGAATTAAGCGTCAAAACTAGACACCATTAAAGCTGGTGTTGTGGCTTTGTCACCGACCCGAAGCCGCTAGTTTGCAGCGACGGTCAATAGATGGCGTCTGGTTTTGACGTCTATTTTAACGGGAGAGGAGCCAGATGCCATTTTATATGAAATTCCTCCCGGCAAATTTTCCATCAATATATAATTATGTAAATCAGAAACTATTTTAGACGCGTATGATTCTTTTTGAAATTAAACAATTTCTACTGCCCTTACTGCAATGGAAAAATTAATGGGAGGACCTGGCTCATCAGTGTTGAACCCTCCCAGCGGTTTCGCCAGTTTAATCTACCATACCTCTGTTATATTGCATTTGTGGAACTTCCTTTTATAGTGATACTGATGCTAAACTCTTGTAATGGGTATTTTAGATGAACTATGGACATAAGCTTTGAGGACAGCAGAATTACATATAATTATAAATATATAATTATGTCTACTAAGAGAGAATGAGGTTCTAGTAACATGATCAAATTTCCATGTCCATGGCTAATGTATCACATGGCGGTGTTGTGTTCAGGGTTGCTGATGTTCATCAACTGCCGCAGTGTCAAATGGGCCATGAGTGTTCAGAATGTCTTCACGGCGGCTAAACTGGCTGCTCTGGCGGCCATCATTGTCACAGGCATCGTGCGGCTGTGTTCTGGTGAGTCCATTATCTGATGGCATACATCTCTTCTATACTTCATCTATCTCTATCTGTCTGTGTACAATCTACGATAATGTATATGTAAATATGTATTTAAAATGTATCAGATGTTTTTTACAATATATATATTTTTTTGCCCATATTTTTATTTTTTAAAATTGCATGTTGAAAGAGTATCTTTTTCAGAGTTAGTGTTTTCTGCTCTTTTATAACTTTAATAAATGAAAATATTCTAGAGAGAGATTAGAATCATATAATATCTCTGATATACATTCATGGGAAAAACTTAGGGATGTGGAAAGTCTTTGATGTCGACGGTCGTCTGTGTTTTTTTTTTTAAGGATACAGAGGTTGTTCAAACTTGGGTTATCTCGTGTGTTTTCAATAAAGGTCACTGTAATATCTTTCAGAGTTATTGTCTCAATATACATGCTGAAAGGTACAATTTGTCTATGAGTGTATTGACAATTAAAAATGGTTTATTGACATCTAGTCAATGGTCAAGAGAGAGTTTACAGAGTTTAAATAGTAGAGAAAATATATACACCAGACGAGGCCTTCTCCGAAAGGACGTCTGGATCCTATCAGGAGTTTAGAACCGTCTCGAGTTCATACTTGCAAGTTATGGAATCCGTGTCATCAGCGATGACTGTGTTGAGGAACTTGACAAGAATAATCTTGTGTTTAGGTAAGGTATCCGCGAGGAAACTCTCCCTAAGATGGGGGTACAGGACCGCCCACGCGACATCATTAATGGTCGTCCCTCGGTTATATAGGGGCCTAAGGATAGTTTCATCATTCAGTTGTTCGATTATGTCTATTAACTGATTCTCACGTTCCATTTGCTGCAACTCCTGGGGCGTCGGGGCAGGTATTAGAGGCGTCTATGAGTGTATTTGTGTTTCTCTCCGTACGGCGGCGCTGTCAGAGCGCGACAAAACCATTTGTCACACGCGGTATCCTGTTGGTGACACTGTCTGTCCTTGACAATTGTCACAAGGGCTCTCTGATCTTGTTTATATAAGTCATCTGGTCAATCTTCTCAGCTATCACGTCGTTGTACTTCGAGTTACTCCATAATGTCAACATTATATACACTCAGGGAGACAATGGAGGAAGTTGTATCTTTTACCATGTATATCTGGATTCAGACAATAACTCTGAAAGATATTATAGGTACCTTTATTGTACCTTTTACCATGTATATCGGGATTCAGACAATAACTCTGAAAGATATTATAGTGACCTTTATTGAAGACACACGAGATAACATGCACTCATGGACAAAACTCAAGGAAGTTGTACCTTTTAGCATGTATATCGGGATTCAGACAATAACTCTGAAAGATATTACAGTGACCTTTATTGAGGACACACGAGATAACCAAGTGTGAACAAATTTTCTCTGTCTCCTTGAAAAAAAAAAAGACTACCAGCAATATCAAAGAGGTTCCAATTCTTCAAGTTTTGTCCATGTGTACATGCAAACTGCCATAAATGGTTGAGAATGTATTTAATAAATCCTTTAGGGATATTCCGTAACGTGGAATATTTTGTGATGTTTTCATCTAGCGGTGTGTTTGTTATCTCAGCGTTACTTCCTCAGATACCACGTCCACTTCCTATCCTATCCTATGTCGTCGTGACGTTATATTCCTGTAAATCATCAGTAGTCGCCATTCCTATGATATCATCGTGTAATTCTAATACTTATTTACATCATAAAACTATTTATATCAGACATTACTATTAACTACATAGTATTATTTACATAGTAGTATTTTAAAAAATGAGGCTTATTTTGGATTGTAATAAGATTATTTATTAATCCAATATTTCGATGGACCAATCGTCCATCTTTTACGAGGGTTTTGTTATGAAGCACACAGCAGGTCGCGTGCCCCAGGTGAGCCATGGACGTCTTACAAGCTTATTGGGCGATAAACCATCTAATATATACATTTTAAACAAAAACCCTCGTAAAAGATGGACGATTGGTCCATCAAAATATTGAATTAATAAATAATCTTATTACAATCCAAAATAAGCCCTATTTTTAAAATAAATATATTATGGATTGCTCTATAATAGGAGTATTTACATAAGAAAATAACAATGGCTATATACACATAGTAAAGTCAGTTTTACATGAGTCAAAGTTTCAGTTCAGCAAGTAAGATGAAGACATTGACATATTTACATCAGAAATCAGACATGAGCCTCTAAAAGTGAGTCCATGTTGTAGTCATGGTTAAAATCGATGCTTATCCAGAATTTGTACATATCATATTTGGCGATGGTAAAAAATGTGTGTCTTATCCGTTGTTACATGATCAAAAACGAATATACCTCGATCAAAAACAAAACGTGAACCATTATTTTCTACTACTTCTATGTATGCACTTCTGCAGACCTAAGCTGCTTTCTATAGTAAATGCGCCGGATTATAAGAAAACAATCCAATACAATATAACAAATGAAAACATTAAGACGAGAATGTTTTTCTTTTCATAAATAAATCAAACTTCTACTGTCCTTACTGCGATGAAAAAATATTGAGAGGGCTTGGCTCATCAGTGGTGAACCCTCCCAGTAGAAGTTTGATTTATTTGTGAAAATAAATATTCGTGTCTTAATGTTTTCATTTGGTATATATGTATGGTGCGTTATTGCTTTGTATTAAATAATCCAATACAATATGAGAGCAGTTTGGAAAATAATTTGGGGAAACCACTGAGAGGATTCACCACTGATGAGCCAAGCCCTCTCAATTAATAATTTCTTTAATTGCAATATTTCTTATAGGATAATATAGCTTTTATGTACCTCTACAGATCTATAAGCTTATGTTCATAGGTTCACTAGACACCCCTAAGCTGCCTTCCATAGTAAATGCAAAGTATATAACAAAACCAATACAAGAGTAGAGTGGTCTGGAGATTAATTTGGCGAAACCGCTGAGAGGTTTCACCACTAATGAGCCAAACCCTCTCATTCAGTAACTTTTATCATTGCAGTAAGGTCTGTAGAGATAAAATTCAATAATATCTATATATATATAATTGAATGTCTGTCTGTCTGTCTGTTTGTCTGTACTCTATAGATTCAAAAACCATACATCCAATCGCCGTGAAATTTTGGGATATTATTAGGTATATCACCGGGAAGGTTTTTGAAAAATAATTTCATGAATATCTTGAATATCCTTAGAGTTATTTGCAGATTTGTAGATTTAACTCGCAAGCAGCGCCCCCATTGTGACGATGATAACAAGTTTTCTTATCACTAAGTTTGTTATCTTAAATATTATTTATCAAAAGTAAGATTATCTCAGGATGACACGGCAAATATTTGACCGGGAAAAAATGTTCACTAGATAAAACGGTGATTTTGTAATGTAGAAAATTAGGAAAGACAAAATTCAGGATGACACAGCAATTTATTTGAGACAAGAATAATGATACAATTCCAAGGCAAAGATACTATTCCTTTAACTTCCAATTACCGAGGGAACCAATTAATATTGATTTTATTCAACTTATCGAGTATTTTTCAAGGGACCGGGAAAAAATGTTCACAAGATAAAATGATGATTTTGTAATGTAGAAAATTAGGAAAGACAAAATTCAGGATGACACGGCACACAGGGACCGGGAAAAAATGTTCACTTTATCGAGAGATTCAAATTTACGAGTTTCAAATTATCAAAATATATCTTTTTTTAAAATAAGTTTATAGAGAATTGTTTTAACAAATGTTCGTTAGACAAACCTTTACTCGGGTAAAACCTCGGGCGAAGCCGGGTACATCCGCTAGTATGTCATAATTTGTACATAACTGGATGTAATCCCACCACAATATGTATGCAATGTATGATCTAAAGGTTTTTAATAAAGACAAGGCTTAGCGATCTGGAGAAAGGCCATCAGAGAGGAAACGATCATTAGTAGGTTTTATTATCCAGGAACTCATAAAAACTGGGTTCAAGAACCTGTCTCTTCCGGGATCATGTTAGAACAAGACAAGGACAAAGGATTAACAAAGATCCAATCAGAGTCCAGGAAGATTAGTTAAGACCAATGAAAGACGAGCACACCTGGACAGTCATCCAATGAGAGCCCTGAGAAGTTTAGATGTTACATCTCGAATTCAGTTTAGGAGTTAGGAGCTCGGCACCATCGCAACAAGTTGGGACCTGGACAACAGCTGGACCTGTCAGAGCCAGGACCTCGCCACCATCTTCCTCATCACGCAGATAAGTCCAATGTTCACTATGTGACAGCCTAGCCTTAGTTTAGAACCTCATAGTCACCCCCTTTCTCCCTTGATCGCTGGCCTATTTCAATCCAACCCTGTGTCCTCGTTATTTTTCCCCTGTGTGAATACCTTACTATCTCAGCAAACACGACTGCGCCCACAACAATCCATCAATCAATCCAATCAAACCAATCAACCATCACCCAAAAGTCCCGCTTATTACAGAGAGTCGACAGGATTCGACAGAGAGTCGACAGCATTCGACAGAGAGTCGACAGCATTCGACAGAGAGTCGACAGGATTCGACAGAGAGTCGACAGCATTCGACAGAGTCGACAGGATTCGACATATATGTAAAAAAAGAAAATATTTACAAAAAAGATTGCAAATTTTAGCGATAGATGGAAATTGAAAATATAAATGCAAATTGCTATTCATCGATCAACTTAAATTTTGCTTAATATTTGTCTCTAATTTGTGACCATTTCAACGACAGAGGGAGCTATAAGTTTGTCCCAAAAGTTCGTGTTTTTCTAAAACGTTGTTTTTCATATTAGTTGGCGAATAATATTATTACGGCGAATACATAATAATACATAATACAATTACTTTATACATAATACAAATATATTATACATAACGGCGAATATTATTGGTATTTCAATTTTTTTGCAAGTGTTTACGAATTTGGGACAACCTTGTATGATGGTGGAATTTTAGAGGAAAATATATGCTGTGACCTTCGATATAGTGACTATTTATCTAATAAAAAAATAAAATTCTCATTTAGAACTATAATTCAATGTCAAGGCAGCTTATGTAGTCAGCGTTGCGTCAAATTGAATCTGGCCACATTGGCTTTGATGATGATGCGGATCACTGAATATTCTCTCTGTGAGAAATTAAATATTAGAAATTATGTGGAATTTTTTTTTCTTTTAAATAAATATACAGATTGACTCACATAACTTATAATATTTTCTAATATAAATAAAAAGAAGGTAAAACACTTTCTTTAATATAATGATAAATTTCATACAAATTTATACAATTTAATATTTACAAAATAAATATATAATTGAATTTTGATAAACTTTATTTATAGTGGACTAAAAGCATCAATTTTAAATTGGTATCGACTATTATTTTATGGACTTATAAACAAGAGAGAGAAATGAATATAAAATGCATATAGTAGACACGTTAAATTGATACAAGTTGATTTTTTTCTCCACTAGATGGCGCTCTGCTATCTAAAATACTCATGTGAGAGGTCAGGATATGCCTTTTTTATTTTTAATATTAACATCTGACCCTTTTTTTTTTTCTTTTTTTTTTCACATAATATAAAGTTTATATTAGATAGTGAAAAGGCATATAATGGATTGAATAAAAGATTTATTTTCCAATATTTCGGCTGGCTGAACGCCAACCTTTATCGAGGCTTTACAAAATGGTGTAAATAGTTATAAAACGAAGAGAAAATTTTTTATTAATATGCATGGGCTACAAGCTTTCGGGCTTCACGCCCTTCGACGGGTACAACATATTGGGAGAAAATAACGCTATATATAGTATCGATATGTGAGAAATCTGCATACATAACCATATATGAGTTAACAATATCAGATTAAGTTATGGAAATAAGGCTTTTTTATAGAAATATTTGACGAAAGTAGGATGTGATGCTAATTAAAAATTAAAAAATTAAAAACTAAAAAAAAAAAAAAAAAATTTTTATGACAGATTTAACATAACTAAGACTATTGCAATTTATAGAAGAACATATGATCATCTATGGATGTCAATCAACTTAAACCAATGTGATGTTATATTAAAAAAAACCAACAACAGTGAGGAACTATGGCATGGCCCGCCATCAGCGCGATCATCGGACAAAGGAAAAAATTATATAGGGGTAGGTGTCTGGGTGGGGGGGTGGTTTGTTTGCGGTGGGATTAACAGTAAGATCAGGGAAAGAAGTGAACGGCCTATAGGTTATTACAAATATCTAAATACTGCGATGGTATGTCGATGTGTCTGTTAATGCTATGGTTATTGATGGATAAAATAGCTTCAATGATCAACCTTTGGTGCTTGGTATTGACATTAGAGTACAGGGTGGTAGGGGAGGAAAGGTTGAATGAATGGCCGGTGGTGTTAATATGGTTGAAAATGAGCGACCTGTTGTCTCTGTTGGCAATGCATCTACCGTGTTCGGTCATCCTGATGGCCACGGACCTACCAGTCTCGCCTATTAAGATGCACTGCAATCGTTACAAGAGACTGAGTAGACCGAGCCACCAGAGGACCGAGCAACGGTAGATCTAGGTAATCTGGTGATAGGGTGTCTGAGGATGGCGCCGATACTATTGCTATTGGTAAAATGGGTGTTAATTCCGTGCGTTCTGAGGATGCGGGAGATGGCGACTGATTGGGTGGAGAAGGGAAGTAAACAACTGTTTCTGGTAATTGCAGGAGGTCTAACGGAAGAAGGGTCAAATTTATACTTATGTATGAAATGGGGGGGGGGGGGGGGGGGGTGTAATGCCTCGATAAAGGTTTGGCGTTCAGCCAGCCGAAATATTAATAAATAAATATTTTATTCAATCCAATATATGCCTTTTTATTATCTAATGATTTAAGTATGGATTGTTCTATTTTCAGAACAAATAAAGTTTATATATTATTGCTTTGAAATTAGAGAGAGCAATCCATAAATAAGTATTTATAAATATAAAATAATTATATAATTGAATCAAAAAAATAATTTATTCGCCAATATATATTTCAGTTAGATAGACGCTAACCTTTGTCAAATTACATCAACGTGTTTATTTTAAACAAGGTTTGCATTCAGCCAATTGAAATATTGGTAAATCATTTTTTCAACCTATATATATATATGCCTTTTTTATACAAAAAGGTTATTTATACCTTAAATATATCATTAAAAATATATATATATAGAAACATAAAGATTTATAAAATAAAGAATACCTCTCCTGTCAAAATAGACGTCAAAATCTAGACGTCATCTATTGACCGTCTCCGAAAACTATATAAAAAGGTATTTGGCGACCAATTCTGGAATATTTTAATAAATCAACGATCAGTTGATATTTTTATTCCGAATGATGGCGCAAGCCATCAGCAACTTTTATCTGAACGAGGAGAGATGCCTTTCTCTCTTAATAAACAATAAATATTTTAAAAATAATTACTTCTTTCAAATACTTATTTCTTTATAAATCATGCTAAACAATAATTTCTTGAAAATAGAGTTACATCGGCCAGTAAATCTTTTTATTACCTCGACGTTTCGACAAAAATATTTTGTTCTCGTCAGGAGCAAACAAAAATTAAAACATTTGGCGTTAAAAATCTTTCTAAGGTTCCAAGGGCGTTCTCACGCAAAATTAAAATTTTTGTACAACATCTATAGCATAAGTCAAAATAAACAATGATTGTTAAAAATAAAATAACTTCTAAAAATGATTACAATGTTGTATGAAACGGAAGATGAATTTCTTGGGTGTTATTTATTGGAATCCTATTTTCTCTGATATTAATATAAACAGCGTGCGCCTAAACTATTCTTTCTTATCTGACACCACTGGAATAAAGTAGCAGCCGAGAATAATAAGGCAGAAGATAAGATGACCTTGTAACGTCAGAATAATGGGACGATTATTTTAAAAGTCAATTTTTTTTTCTCACATAGATTAATTCGTTTTAGAAATATGTGGATTTTTGTAATAAGTGTTTCTATTTTTGGAAGAAAAAAAAAATATTTAAAAAAATGACTGTTGCATTATGTATAATGTAAACTGGAATATCTATATCAAAAACTTGAAATTCCTTGTCTTTAATTTCATTTTAGTTTCTTAAATCTTATATTTATTATTATATACTAAAATATGTCTAAAGAGACATGTGTCTCCTCTCCCGTCAAAATAGACGTCTAAAACCAGACGCCATCTATTGACCGTCGCCGCAATTAGCAGCCTCGGATCGGTGACAAAGCCAGGTGGACGCTTTTCAATTTGCCAAAGCTGGTGTTGTGGCTTTGTCACCGACCCGAGGCTGCTAGTTGCGGCGACGGTCAATAGATGGCGTCTGGTTTTAGACGTCTATTTTGACGGGAGAGGCGACCCTTGTCTCTTTAGATTAATTTCCTCTTGGCAAAATTTCCATCTATACTTAAATATGTGTAAATTATTGTTAATAAAATACAAATATCGTTAATTATTTCTAAGCTGATTAAAATTAGAGATATTTACATTATATATTACCAGGTTAAAAAACAAATTTAATTATTTAATAAAATCAACAAGCACAATCCATGGTTATGTTTATATATAGAGTAACATCAATAGCTAAACCAATGGGTGAATTTGAGAATTACTGAATGGAAAACTGTAGAGTAACATTTCTTGCACCATTTTCAATTCTCTAGTTTGCGTGCTAACATGCCCTTTAACAGGAATATCTAGAAGTATAACTTTCAGAGCGCAACTATATACTCCTAATGATTTACAACAACAACAAAAGCCTTTATTTAGGGTCACTAACCCTATACAGGATTCACCAGAGGTATGCATAAGAACAAAGCAGTGAGACAAAGGAAACAACGATATAGACAGAAGAAAAAGAAAAAAAAAACAAGAAAGAGAAAGAGGGAAGCAAGAAAAACAACGCAAAAAGAGTAGCAGTAAGAAAGTGAGGAGTGAGTGTCACTTGGCCTTCTTCTGAGATATGGACTTGTGGAAACCATAAAACGCCCGTAGCAATATACTTATTCATGGTCATATTTTCAATTATTGATGGAAGTGAAGCACAGAGTTGCCTAGTTTTGAGCCTATTGATTTACAATACACGTTCATTCTCGAATTATAATTTAAAAAATCAAAAAACAATCCAGGGATAAGTTTCCTAAACTATTTTATTTCTCTAGCTTTCGGCGGCCAACATGCTCTTCAACAGTAAAACTAGAAGTATAACTTCCAGTTAACTATAAACGCCAAAAATTAAAACATCTAATCTAACTTATTATTATAATATTTACGATAAAAATTTTGGAATTTATGCTTTTTATACATTTAGGTCAGAATTATAATAAATTTGAAATATGAACTTGATTTTGGAGGTTTCTAAATTTCATTCTTAAATTCGATTCCGTCTTAATTGCATTATATTATATTTCCTATTGACTTTGCTTAGAATTTTTAATGAAACTGATTCCAATAATTATTAATTAAACATTATATTTATTGATTTACAAGAAAGAGAACAAAATATAAAAGGAAAACTAATATTAAACAAAGAAACATTTTTCTGTTTCGATTAGCGCCTATTTACCTGTGAGCTTACACACACTCTGTGGAACACATTTAATTAATATATATACAATATTTCCTATCAGAGTTTTTTTCTCTAATTGTAATTAAAAGATCTGTGCGGTACCTATTGGTTTTGAATGGTATAAATCCAGTAGTTTTAAATCGAACTACAGTTAAACCTGTCTATAGCGCCCCCTCTAAATAGCACCTTCCTCTCTATAGCGCCCGATTTTAAACATTAAAATGTAAACATTTTACATTAAAAGTTACCTGTCTATAGCACCCCCTCTAAATAGCGCCCGATTTTAAACATTAAAATGTAAACATTTGACATTAAAGGTGGTCTGTCTATAGCACCCCCTCTAAATAGCGCCTTCCTCTAAATAGCGCCCGATTTTAAACATTAAAATGTAAACATTTTACATTAAAGGTGGTCTGTCTATAGCACCCCCTCTAAATAGCGCCTTCCTCTAAATAGCGCCCGATTTTAAACATTAAAATGTAAACATTTTACATTAAAGGTGGTCTGTCTATAGCACCCCCTCTAAATAGTGCCTTCCTCTCTATAGCGCCGGATTTTAAACATTAAAATGTAAACATTTTACATTAAAAGTGACCTGTCTATAGCACCCCCTCTAAATAGCGCCCGATTTTAAACATTAAAATGTAAACATTTTACATTAAAGGTGGTCTGTCTATAGCACCCCCTCTAAATAGCGCCTTCCTCTAAATAGCGCCCGATTTTAAACATTAAAATGTAAAACATTTTACATTAAAGGTGGTCTGTCTATAGCACCCCCTCTAAATAGTGCCTTCCTCTCTATAGCGCCGGATTTTAAACATTAAAATGTAAACATTTTACATTAAAAGTGACCTGTCTATAGCACCCCCTCTAAATAGCGCCCGATTTTAAACATTAAAATGTAAACATTTTACATTAAAGGTGGTCTGTCTATAGCACCCCCCTCTAAATAGCGCCTTCCTCTAAATAGCGCCCGATTTTAAACATTAAAATGTAAACATTTTACATTAAAGGTGGTCTGTCTATAGCACCCCCTCTAAATAGCGCCTTCCTCTAAATAGCGCCCGATTTTAAACATTAAAATGTAAACATTTTACATTAAAGGTGGTCTGTCTATAGCACCCCCTCTAAATAGCGCCTTCCTCTCTATAGCGCCCGATTTTAAACATTAAAATGTAAACATTTTAGATTAAAAGTGACATGTTTATAGCACCCTCTCTCTATAGCACCCTAGTGAATCCCAAGAGGGGGCGCTATAGACAGGTTTAGCTGTATATAACTTGGTATGTGGAAGAAAGACCAATATAACATTTTAGTTTAAAGTATTGTGCAGTAAGGTATACAGTAACTGGTTTACTGCAAGGCGATCTACTATTGTATATATCCATTGTGGGTAGATATTGTCCATTCATACCGTCAAATTATGGCTATTTGTTGACCTTCTTGGTTAGGTAACATTGAATTAGTTGACCTTAGAGGAACATTTAAAATACCTTGTGAAAAAATAGTACAATTAAGGTATCAAGCTTGTAAAGCCTGAAAGACCATCATGATTGGGTGAAGTAAAATTCGTCTACCTTTGTCATTAAGACTGGGAGCACTACTCAGTGGCAGGCCGACTTAGCTCCAAAAGAAATGGTCGCCTCTGACATGAGGAACAGACACCATGTACAGCTTCTCCTAACATGGAGTACAAACGCTGCTCATCCTGTATCCCTGGATTAGGAGCCCTTACAGCCAGGCCAGCTGAGCCCAGGTGTTTTAGCGAGCTTGTTACTGCTCCCCCTCCTTCTTTTTCATCCAGGCTTGGGATCGGCAATGGCGGAGTTAGTACAAATGTGATATTAAAATTCGAAACTATTTTAAAGGCGTAAGATTCTTTTTGAAATTAAACAATTTCTACTGCCCTTACTGCAATGGAAAAATTAAAGGGAGGGCCTGGCTCATCAGTGGTGAACCCTCCCAGCAGTTTCGCCAGTTTAATCTACCATACCTCTGTTATATTGCATTTTTGGAACTTCCTTTTATAGTGATACTGTTGGTAGACTCTTGGAATGGGTATTTTAGAAGAACTATGGACATAAGCTTTGTGTGGACAGTAGAATTACATACATTTATAAATATATAATATTGTACTGGAATAAGGTTCATAAATTAAAAATGAAAAAATGGCATCTCCTTATTGGGTAACTGTCAATTTCACGATAAGGAGACGCCCTTTTTTTCTTTTTTTATTTTAAATACCGTTTCTAAAACTACGAGAAAATTCTAGCGAAGCCTTCAGCGTGTTGTAGTCTTCAGTTGATAGTTGTTTATTTTCTTATCTTTCTTATCTCAAGTACACGTGGATAGAACCCATGATTATCATGGTGATGTGTTTTTAACCACTGTCTTTTCCTGTAAGTTCACCATGTTTATCTAAACATATAGAAACCAAATTACAAAAAGCATAAGATGCCGCAACACTAATTATATTTATAAGTAAAGGATATGAAGCGTACGAGGATACTTTTCTTTTAAATTTTAATGAAGATTCAAGCTTTCGAGCGAAAACAGCCCTTCTACAGGAAATTATAGAAAAACATTTTCAAAAAGTAACGTTTGTAAACAAAAATGGTATCTCTATTGATCTTGTAACGCGTGAATAAATCTCACATCCACGCGACCCAGACTATGAATTATTTTCTATAATTTCCTGTAGAAGGGCTGTTTTCGCCCGAAAGCTTGAATCTTCATTAAAATTTAAAAGAAAAGTATCCTCGTACGCTTCATATCCTTTACTTATACTTATCAGAGGATTCCAACTTTATACTAATTATATTTGCTTGTTTAAATAAGCTTTCGTGTAAGCCCTTCTTCAGATAAATAAAACGTTGTAGTTAGCTGAAAAAGGGTTTGTCCGAAAGCTTCTTTAACCAAGCAGATAAAAAAGGCGAAACCGCTGAGAGGGTTCACTACTGATGAGCAAAGCCCTCTCATTCAATAACTCATATCATTGCAGTAAGGTCTGTAGAGATAATATTTGATGATATTTAAAAGAAACGAATTGCCAGTAAATATATTTGTGTAAAATTTTAACGATAGATGGAAATTAAAAAAAGGAGTAACGGCGTCTTATGCCTTTTTTTTTTGTATTAATAATTTGTCTAAATCCGAAAACCTGTTATAATGAATATAGAATGGATTTCGATTTTTTTTGAATTTTCAAGGTGTCAGAACCCCATTTGGTTTATTTTTGAACAATTAGCAGTGATATTCGATATGTGAATTTGTAGCCATTGAAGTAGACAAAAGTATTCAATGTTCAGTTCAATTTGATCCCCAGTGATGGTGGTCGAAAATCGGCATTGTGTTCTTTGCCATCCTACCTTATCCCATTTCTGGCTTAAGTTCTTATAGTTACTGTTGACCTTCAGTTGACATTGTTAATAAACAATCACTCCATTGTTAATAATAATCATGACGATCTTATCTTGTTTGCGAAATACACTCGAAAGCTCGCTACTACCTGGCGATATAAAAGAAACCTTGCCTTTGTCAATAAGTGTATTTGTTTTCCAAATGACTGATGTACACTCATAGACAATACTTAAGGGAGTTGTACCTTTTAGCATGTAAATCGGGATTCAGACAATAACTCTGAAAGATATTTGATACACAGTGATCTTTATTGAAGACACAATAGATAACCAAGTGTGAACAAATTTTCCTCTGCCTCCTTCAAAAAACAGACTGGTGACATCAAAGACTTTTTTCACTTCCTTAAGTTTTGTCTATGAGTGAATTTCGCAAGAAAGTGCAAAATAAGAGAAACCTAGCCTTTGTCAATAAGTGTATTTGTTTTCAAATGACTAATGTATGAACCTAACTTAAGGAAGTTGTACCTTTCAGCATGTAAATCGTGATTGAGACAATAACTCTGAAAGATATTATAGTGACCTTTATCGAAGACACAATAGATAACCAAGTGTGAACAAATTTTCCTCTGTCTCCTTCAATAAAACAGACTGGTGATACCAAAGACTTTCCACTTCCTTAAGTTTTGTCTATGAGTGTATTTCGCAAGAAAATGCAACTGTATATTTGACCATTGTTATATATATGGTATTGTTTTCATACACCTCTCTCTGTGTGTAGCAGTACTTATTCCCATTGTTGTCTATTGCCAACATTTTGCTCTCTCACCATGTCTAGACTTTCTTTACAATCGGAGCTTTTTTACCAGTTCAATCCCATCAGTAAGTGTAAATAACCAAACAAGGCTCTGGTAAATAACTATACACTCATGATCAAAACTTAAGGAAATGTGGAAAATCTTTGATTTCACTGGTCGTCTATTTTTTTTTTCAAGGAGACAGAAGAGGTTTTGTTCACACTTGATTATCTCGTGTGTCTTCAATAAAGGTCACTGTAATATCTTTCAGAGTTATTGTCTGAATCCAGATATACATGGTAAAAGGTACAACTTCCTTAAGTTTTGTCCATGAGTGTATGTGAAAAATAATTAAACTGCCTTCTAAATACGTCAATATATGGTGTACTTAAAAGGTATAGTGGTCAAATGACTATCATTCAATTTTATTCATTGTATTTTATTTACACAGTTAAATCGAGATGATGGAAGATGTGAGTAAATTGTTCCATCAATATTTCCTGAAGAGTAATTCTATTCCCAAGTTTACAAGGTCAACTGGTCATTTTTTTTCAATATTAAATCACTGACACCTTTTATTACCACAGCTGCCAATTTACACTGGACTCTATAATTATATAAAATCTATATAATTATATAACATTTAGTAATTAATATACTGTAATTATAGATTACTATCCTATTCACGGCCTAAAAGTATTGTATTTCTCGTTTTTTTTTCTCTCTTTCTCATTGTTAATATCATATGACTATCTTATTCACGGCCTGAAACTATTGTATATATATGTATAGACAAATGTAAACATGTATGACAGCGCAAGTGTCCCTAGAGGGACATAGCGCTTTGAATTGAAATAAAATAATACTGTAATTATAGATGGAAATGGAGATAATTGATGCTAATAGAGGGTTTATACTAATTTATCAAGCTTAATGTTGTTGTCGTGTCTTCTTCATTAGAAAATAGGTACCGTTGCCACGTTAGTCACTTTGGACCAGACTTTGGTCAAATATTCCAAGGGTCCAGGGATAGACTGGTGTGGTCGGAATTCTCCCATCGTTAAGCTTAATATCTTGTTGATATTAAACCGTCTTCAAACTGATTATTAAAGAATGAAACTGAGGTTTTGAATCTCTTTTTGTTCTTGTGACAAAAATCTTTCTTCTATATAAATGATTATTTATTATTTTTAATAGAGAATGAAATCAGAATGTTTAAAGTGAAACAACACAAGATATTTTCTGAGCATTTAACTTAATGTTTCAAATATAGTTTTTTGTGTGTGCTATTTATCAGACAAAATTAGCTGATCTTTCAAATATAATTATCGTAGGTGTTCTTTTTATTTGTAAAAATATCCATTTAACAATTCAAATATGGTCATTGTGTTTCCCATTTAGCCTTGAAAATGTCCACCAAATCTTCTTTCATTTACTTACCATTTATTTGGTAAAATATATTGACAATATTTCACAAGTAGTGCTATTTATTGGTAAAATTTTAACTAAATCTTTCATAGGTATTGCGCCTGTTGGTAAATATTAGAGATTCGTAGAATAGAATATCCTATTATTATTTAAAGATATAAAACAATAAAAGAAGGACAAATTATATTTACATCAGCAGCTCACACCGGCCTGTCCTATCCAATAACCGCTAGCCAACTAACAAACCAACAAGGCTGTGCTATATAAACAGATGTGTTAATTAACATAAACAATACAGAAATGCTATGCAAATCACAAGAGTCTTCCATCTTAAAAATATCTGGAATTGACACTTTCAACAATGCCATTTATATTGATAAAAATGTCGACTAAACGTTATTTTTAACAGTTATTAAGTAAATGATTGCAACAGATTTACCAAATGAACATATTAGACAAAATTTGTCGCACGCTCTATAACTAATGTTTGTATAATTAAAGAGTTATGTTTAATAGTAGTTACACTTCCTTCTATGTTTTACTTAACTAAACTATACCTAAAGTACATTTACCATTTTAAATTTGAATGTACTTACCGAGATATAACGTAATTACTGCTTAAACAAAAAAAGATAAAAGAAAACAATAGCCAGCCTTATTTGCATACATAGTGACGCTGGTCAAATACAATTTATCGCAAAAGCAAACATAGAATCAAATAAAATAAATTAATGAATTAAATATATTTGAAACTATTATAGACGCGTATGATTCTTTTAAAAATTAAACAATTTCTATTTAAAATATTAATATGCATCTATAATAGTTTCGAATTTTCATAACAGATGGCGCGCTAAGGCATTATAATTATATATATAGTACCGTTATGAGAATTTCAAGATTTATAAAATTTGTTATTTAGTTTAAACATGTGAGGTTTGTTTTTTTATATTTTTAAAATAAATAATTAGTTGAAATATTGTAGTATAAAAAAGGTAACACCCAGCAATGCGGTATTATTTGATACAGAATTAGCTTGCTGTTCTGACCCAAAATTAATTCAAAATCTGTAGTTCTTTATATTTTTCTTTTCCTCTTTTTTCAAAAATTAAAATTACTATTAATATATATATATATTGTAACGTAGAAAATTAGTAAAGACAAACCTCAGAATTATACACGGCAATTTATTTAATGTAAAACCAAATTACAACTAATAAAATATCAGAGAGGCAATGAGAAAAATTGTACAGTGTATCAAAATACAAATATTGATATTAAAAAATATTTTCATAGAATAATAAACAATATTTGCTACAATATAATTAATATTATATAACACATAAATATTATTAGGTAATAAAAAAGGCATATATTGGATTTAATAAAATATTTATTTTGCCAATATTTCGGCTGGCTGAACGCCAACTTTATCGAGGCATTACATTTTTGTATACACAAACTCAGCGCCGCATAGTGTTATAATATCACAGTTGAAATCAATTAAAATACAGAGTAGGTGGGAGAAATTTGTGCATGAAAAAATTATTATAAAAAATGCAATCAAAAATGTAAAATATCTTAAAATATAAAAGGAAAAAAGGTTCTATCTTATATTTAAAAAATTGTAATAAGTACATAAAAATAATTCATTAATAACTCATAAAGAGATAAATGTAAAAATGTATGTATCTATTAAAACATTTGAAAATAAATTTAAAATGATTTAAACATAAATATTATAAGAGAGAATTATCATAGATTTAACTATTATTGTAGATATATTTATGATTATCTTTCTAATCTGAAAGTTTCAGGTTCCTAATATATATTATTGTTTCTCTTTTTTATTTTTTATTACCTTTTCTTGTATAATATGTTTATAACTAGATGGAAAATTTGCCGGGAGGAAATTAATCCATAGAAGCAATGGGCGCCTCTCCCGTCAAAATAAACGTCAAAACCTGACGCCATCTATGACGTTTATTTTGACGGGAGAAGCGCCCATTGCTTCTATGGATTAATTTCCTCCCGGCAAATTTTCCATCTATATTCTAGCCATAGATTTGGCCCAGCCACATTGCCAGCAAAACACCTCTTTGGTAGATTGTGAAGATTCCATTAGATCCCGTGTGGATCTCATGGAATAAAGTCCCGCCCTAGACTGACGAGGGCCATTAACCCGAAACCCTGGTGTCTAGGTGGACGCTTCTCAGTTTGCCAAAGCTTGTTTTGTGGCTTTGTCACCGACCCGAGGCCGCTAGTTGCGGCGACGGTCAATAGATGGCGTCAGGTTTTGACGTTTATTTTGACGGGAGAGGCGCCCATTGCTTCTATGGATGTTTATAACTGTTTCTGTTTAAAAAAATTTAAATCGACGCAATTATTCCTAGCCGAGATATCGCGATTTTTTGTGTGTTGAAATAAATAAAAATACATAAAATATATTAAAATAAATCTTTGAAATCTAAATATGAAAGACCACCTCTGGGAAAGTAAAAAAAAAATCTAATTTTCCTGATGGTCTCTCAAGAGAATTTCAACTGTACAATGTAGATGTAGTCGTGGGCACATTGTTTACCTTGAGAGTAAACAGAAATAAAGATTTCGTTGATGGTTTGTTAGGTAGATATCTTGAGAGACACCATTATGGAGTAAGATATATTGAGCCCAATTGCTTCTTAAAGGGAAAAACTTGTGTCTAATTGGAAGCAAGTTGTTTATATCTATCTGAATGTTTATATCGGACAATCTTCCTTCTCTAAATAGAGTCTACCTGGCTCCTCTACCTTCTACTAGAGCTCTCTTACTGCCTCTACTCAGCTCTACACTTAAATACTAGAGTATCATTGTTATACACACACACTTTATTAAGATATTACGTCTTATACTGACAATTCTCCTGTTAGAAATGAATCTAAAAAGAAATAAGAAGTAGGGGAAGAAACTGAATCATCGCTCAGAAAAGAGAAAAGAAGCCTGGTTCAAAATCACATTGATAGGTACCGCTCAGCAAGAGCAACCTAGTTCATGATAATTGAAACAATGAATAATATGTGAGGGTTATTCACATATTAAACAAATTTTAACGCGAGATTCAATCCCGGTTCATGACTGTCGGGAATCGAGCGTGTTACCCTCTCATCCACCGACTTTTATATAAAAGAGAAAAGAAGAAAAGGAAAGAATATCTATGTATAAAAGTTGAGACTATATACATCGTTTTTCGTGCATAGAACACAGTGAAGAAGTAGACTGCATCAGTGTTATAGTTTACCTGGTTTCTCTTTACCTTCTACTAGATTTCTCTTACTGCCACTACACTATACACCTATCCCCCGATTTACACGGTACTTGTTTTACACGTTTTCGCTTTTACACGGTTTTCGAAATAAGTTTCTTTATTTGTTTTTATCACACTATACTAAATGCTACTGTGATTGAACACATGCGCTGTGTACACATCTCACGAGGAATCCCGAGCTTATGTGCTGACTACATATTTTAACCTGTCAATGCATTTTATTTTTATTTCTGTGTACACCTATCCCCCGATTTACACGTTTTTCTCAGGAACGTATCTACCGTGTAAATCGGGGGATAGGTGACTTATATACTAGAGCATCAGCCCACATAGTCCTAACACATTTGACTGTATATTTAAAGAATACAGAGCGATAACGCGCGCCATCTATATATAGAAAATATAAACATTAAGACACGAATGTTTCCTTTACACATAAAATAAACCTCTTTCTGCTATCCTTACTGCGATGGAAAAATATAAGGAGAGCTTGGATCAACAGTGGTGAAAGATATTACAGTGACCTTTATTGTAGACAAATTGACAAAATAATTTTATTGACATATTGTCAATACATTCAAAGTGCACAGTCTGCACTATTTAAAAGAAGATAATATGCATTATATACACTATGTGCAATGAATATGGCGCCTCTGACAGCCCTTGTAGACATACGAGATAACCAAGTGTGAATAAAATTGCTTCTGTCTCCTTTAAGAGAAAAGAAGATGACCGGCGACATTAAAAAGATTTTCCATTTTCTTAAGTTTTGTCCATGAGTGTATATTTTGTTAAATGTTATTTAACGGAGAAAACGTTGTTTTATCTTAAATGTGTAAGATTGTGAATAAATTAAAGAGAGGGTTTTTTTTAAGGAGTGGAATAAAGCGTTGAGATTTAATCGGATCCCGTATTGGTCACTTTTTTTTCTTATTCTTGCTAAGTCAAACAAGTGATTGCAAGTAATCAAACGGGTCCTTGGAACACTTGTAATTGCAAAAGTCGAACAGCTTTCCACATGTGTAGACATCTGGTGCAGTTACAGTAAGAGCAGTTCCTATATATCCACCAGGGTCATCATGGCATGTACCACGCATACTTGGGATTAAACCAATGTTAAGTGGTTATAAGGTACAATTTGGATTATAGATTAGAATTACAAGGTAATAAGACCAAATCCATATAAATTAATGGTGTGTGACGTTTTGGCAACAGCGTCGTTAACAAGACGTCACATAGTATCAATTTTAGATATTAAAAAGGCATATATTGGATTAATCGAATATATGCCTTTTTACTATCTAATGATTTAAGTATGGATTACTCTATTTTCAGAACGATTTTAACCAGTTTTGGTACCGACGCGTTTGCCTAGCAAGAATCAATCCAATATACCATGGTATGCCTTTTTACTTTCTGATGATTTAAGTATGAATTGCTCTATTTTCAGAACAATAGTATCAATTTATTTGGATTTGGTCTTATTACCTTGCAATGTGAAGTGGAAAGTTGAAACTTGTGGTGTTGCAGGCCATACGTACCACTTCGATAATGCATTCAAGGGCGACATTGAGATAAAAAACATCGCGTTTGCTTTCTACTCCGGTCTCTTCGCCTTCGGTGGATGGTGAGTGATCTTTTTTCAACAAGTTACATCTATAATCTCTCCAGATTCTTCATTGTACACTTGTAATTCTTTTTTTATTATTTCTCAAGTAATCTTTTATGCATTTATGTGTAGTTACTAACTCAATTTCCAGTTTTTACATGATCAATTCAATTTCTAATAGGTTTGATTGAAATATGTCTTTTTGAAAAATCTCTCTTTTGGAACTAACTAAGATCACGATAATGGAATGAAGTTCTTAGGATGGATATAAATTTTGAAAACTTTCAAGCACCATGTTCATCTGTTGTATTATATTACATTCCTATTTTTTTTTATCTCTCTGTATTTCTTATGTATTTACCTATATACATTCATGAACAAAGTATAAAGTCTCTGATATCGCCGATCGTCTTTTGTTTTTTTAAGAAGACAACGGTAATTGCAAAAATCGACCTGCTTTCCACATGTGTAAACATGTGGTGCATTTACAGTAAAAGCAATCGCCAACTTCTACCCACCATGATTATCATGGCCTGTACCACGTGTACTAAGGATACTTTTTTTAAAAAAGAGGAACCCGCTTTAGTATTTTATTTCACTCTTTGAATGCCTTTTCTTAAAAATAATTATTAATCTTCTTCTTCTTCTTTCTTATCTCCACTCAATCACACTAAGGTATCAAGCTTGTAAAGCTTGAGACCCTTGATGGTGTCTGCCGGGGAAGAGTAGAGCAATGATTAATAATATTTTAAAATAATTGAAACAAACCATTTTCAGCTTGGAAAGTTTAACATAAAAAGAATTTGTCGCATCAACCAACGTCCTAATTCAAACTTCTATATTCAGTATTTACACAAATATTTGACGTTTGTAAGGGTTTTTATAAAAAAATTCTACCTTTTTAAATAGTGTAACAAAGTATTTATTATTTTATTAGCAGAGTATTATTTTTTATGTTTATATTTTGCTATACTCTGTACCCCTACCTCTTTTGCTTATATTTTGTTTATCATTCATAGTTTGTTCTTGCCTTAAATAAATTGCTGTCTCATCCTGAAGTTTGTCTTCCCTAATTTTCCACGTGGCAATAGAATCTAGGATTACATAAAATAATTATTCTGATGAAGGTGGCACTGAATCACCGAAAGGACGTGCCACCAAGAAATAAGACGATATCGGTTAATGTTTCCTTAATTTTCGTTCTACTCTATAAAGGAATTATTTATTTATTTCAATTTAAAGCGCTATGTTCCCCTAGGGACACTTACGCTGTCATACATGTTTACATTTGTCTATACATATATATTTATACAATAATTTTAGGCCGTAAAGAGAACAGTCATATGATATAAACAAGGAGAAAGAGAGGGAAAAACGAGAACAGAGAACTGTGTACAAAAGAAATAAATGTCTGACAATACGTACAATTAACATAATATAAATTATCAGTTTCTTAAAAGATATTTGTTGCTATATAATTTAAAATATATCTATAAAAGGTATTAAATTTAATAAACGTTTCTTTACATTCACATATGAAGTGTTCTGTGTTTTATTTCAGGAACTACTTGAACTTTGTGACGGAAGAATTGAAGGATCCTTATAAGTGAGTACATCCAATAACACCAGTTCATAGCATAACACACTCGGTTCTCCATATAAGACTTAACCAGATATTTCCAGTCTTAAATCCAACTTGGTGTTATATCCGATATATACATAAAGCATAGTTTACATATTTACACTCATGGACCAAACTTAAGAGACGTTGTACCTTTCAGCATGTATAGCGGGATTCAGACAATAACTCTGAACGATATTTCTTCAAATTATTCTATTCAGAATAGAATCATTTTTAAACGCTTTGCCAAATGTTGTAATTTTTGTTCGCTCCTGACGACAGATTTACTGAACGAAGTATATTTAATTTGATGAATGCCGGCCAGGCAGCCTCTATCTGATAGATATGTTATATACAATGGGCTTTACTAAAGATACACTAGATAGCCAAGTGTGAACAAAATTGTCTCTGTCTTCTTCTTCTTCAAAAAAAAAAAAAAAAAAGATGGACGAGTAGTGACATCAAAGACTATGTTTATTATGTTTTGTCTGTGAGTGTGGATAGTAAATAAAAATAATTTTAAAGCAGAGAATAAAAAAGATCAGGGTGATAATGGAAGGACATTTTCTGATCACGGGGATGAATAAACACAATAACATCGTGGAGAAGTACCCTCAAATCTAACATGTCCTCTTCATGTGGGATGGTCTAACCCATGGAAGGCTTTGAAACTTGTTCTATGAGTAGGATTGCTAAACAGCCTAATGGATTTCACCACTCTGGGCCTTAAATCAGCTAGAGGTCGGGTCAAATGGTTTCCCAAGCTATCTAATGATAAGAACAAACTCCGATACTGTCAAATGGTCACTCCTACAGTAAGTAACTGGATCAATGCCATGTTTCCTAATTGACCTGAAACCATTTTAGTAAATCCAGAAAGGACTTATCTTGATCAAACCTAACCTTCAAAGAAAGATAAACTCCCAAGTGAACCAGGGTTCCATATGAAAGACTTCATTAATATCATACATATAGGTATAATGGATGAGCAGCGTTTGTACTCCATGTTAGGAGCGGCTCTACATGGCGTCTGTTCCTCATGTCAGAGGCGGCCATTTATTTTGGAGCTAAGTCGGCCTGCCACTGAGTAGTGCTCCCAGTCTTAATGACAAAGGCAGATGCATTCTACTTCACCCAGTATGGAGATAAGAAAGAAGACACATATATAGTTAAACCTGTCTATAGCGGCCCCTCTAAATATCGCCTTCCTCTCTATAGCGCCCGATTTTAAACATTAAAATGTAAAAATTTACATTAAAAGTGACCTGTCTATAGCACCCCCTCTCGATAGCACCCTATTTTGGTGAGTCCAAGAGGGGGCGCTATAGACAGGTCACTTTTAATGTAAAATGTTTACATTTTAATGTTTAAAATCGGGCGCTATAGAGAGGAAGGCGTTATTTAGAGGGGGCGTTATAGACAGATTTAACTGTTTATCTATATAATTAATGAAGGAATTTTTAAAAAGGATCTCCTCTTTGATCGTGAAAATGAAATTCGATGATGGTTTGCGCTATCTATCCGAATAAATATAAACGATTCGTTAATAATAGGTTTTTTTCACATATTTTATTATTTAATAAAGAAATAGGATTTAACTCAAATATTTTGGAATTTAAAAGAATCAACGATTATTTGATATATATTTTAATATATGACGTAATACCAATACACTAATTTGACGAAACTGTTGGAATATCACAGAGTAACAATGGCTATAGATGAGACAGAGTTTGAAAAGGAACTTGTATGTATATTATGTTTTAGTATTGTTTTTGTTGTTTTCATGTAGACATATATACCAAGATTTGTTTTGTATAATTGCTATTGATAATAAATAATATGTAAAGTTAAATTGGTTACGTCCTTCTTACTTACTTTAATTACATAACAGAAACTACTGAGAGGGTTCACCAGTGATGAGCTAAGCTCTTTTATTTAATAACTTTTTTATCATTGCAGTAAAGTCTGTAGAGATAATATTTGATGCTATTGTCACGGTAGTGAAGTATTACAAAGGTTTGAGTAAGGATAATTTATTGATTAGAATGTACAACTATTTTATAATTTAAATTACAAGTGATAATATACAATTATGGTAAGGGGTGATGACTATGCAAATATTTATGATGATGATTTATAATACAATATAATGCGGCTTATGATTATAAAACGACATTTGAAATCTGGACACTTTTAGTTTTCCGTTTATCATTACTCTTCAAAATTCATCCTTTCATACTTCATATCTAAGGTTAGAAATATTCGTTATTTCTCCTTAAAAAATAAATTTCGATTTTTCGTTTAAAAGAAACACATGCGGGATAATTCTCAAATGTCGTTTTACATTTATGATGATAAACAACAGAGTATTCAAAATAATTATTCTGTGGTATTATAAATTCTAAGAAGATCGTATAAATGTCGATATTTACGAAGGAGGAGAAAACTTCAGCCCAGGCAGTACTCGAAGTCGGGTAATTTTGTCCAGTTGTGTAATAAAAAAGAGCTGTTACGTGATATGAGGAGATCAAAGGAATCCGGTCAGTTGCCGACAAGGTGACCTCCCCCACCTACTCAGTTGGTCACGGTCGTCTGGTTTTTGTATTGTGACCTTTGTGACACCAGGATGACTGACATGTCCACCACCACCACATTTAACTGTTTCATCTCCCTCAACACACGTAACAATAGAAGAGTTCCAATTGTAGGAACAGAATCAATTCTTTCGTGGAAGTCGATGATTGGAAGATCACGGAAAGATAAATGAAGGCAATTTGACACCCCTGCACAGCTTGTTCACCCAGTCCTCTAATTGGACAATCTTTCTTTTTATCTTCCCACGTACATGTTAGTTCGGCTGTAGTTTGAAATAACAAGTAGGTTAGAATATACAGAGAAGATGGCTCCTGTGATACCAGTTCGGCGGTACAAACATTACAATAGGAAGGATACAGAGAAGATTAGCATGGCCCCTGTGATACCAGTTCGGCGGTACAACTACTACAATAGGAAGGATACAGAGAAGATTAGCATGGCCCCTGTGATACCAGTTCGGCGGTACAACTACTACAATAGGAAGGATACAGAGAAGATTAGCATGGCCTCTGTGATACCAGTTCGGCGGTACAACTACTACAATAGGAAGGATACAGAGAAGATTAGCATGGCCCCTGTACACCAGTTCGGCGGTACAACTACTACAATAGGAAGGATACAGAGAAAATTAGCATGGCCCCTGTGATACCAGTTCGGCGGTACAAACACTACAACAGGAAGGATACAGAGAAGATTAGCATGGTCCTTGTGATACTAGTTCGGCGGTACAACTACTACAATAGGAAGGATACAGAGAAGATTAGCATGGCCCCTGTGATACCAGTTCGGTGGTACAACTACTATGATAGGAAGGATACAGAGAAGATTAGCATGGCCCCTGTGATACTAGTTCGGCGGTACAACTACTACAATAGGAAGGATACAGAGAAGATTAGCATGGCCCCTGTGATACCAGTTCGGCGGTACAAACACTACAACAGGAATGATACAGAGAAGATTAGCATGGTCCCTGTGATACCAGTTCGGCGGTACAAACACTACAACAGGAATGATACAGAGAAGATTGCATGACCAGAGTACACACCTCTATATATATACAGTAGAACCTCCCTTTAACGGACACCCCGGTAGCGAACACCTCTCTACAAAGGACAGTTTTATTTGCAAAATTACCATTTTTACTATTTAGCAACTCTCCGTTAAGAGGACACCTTTCCCTAAAAAACACCTTGGCTCTGCAATTAGGTGTCCTTTACAGGGAGGTTCTACTATATATATATAGTAATATTATAAAGAATAATATATTTCTGTGAGATATCGATAGAGGGTGTCAGAATGAAGGTATGTCTGTGTACAGAAACCTACCCCGAGCCATCTGGATTGGACTCCCATTGGTGACTGCGGTGTACCTCCTCACCAACGTGGCTTACTTCACGGCTATCTCCCCAGTGGAGATGTTGAATTCTCCTGCAGTAGCTGTGGTGGGTTGTCAACATATTCCTAGCCCTTTTGTCACGTTAAAGGTAACCACTGAGCTAAGAAAACATTGTCCGCTGATTGGATGGTTAAAGTAAATATACCTCCTCACCAGCGTGGCTTACTTCACGGCAATCTCTCCAGTGGAGATGTTGAATTCTCCTGCAGTGGCTGTGGTAGGTTGTCACATATTCCTAGCCCTTTTGTCACGTTAAGGATAACCACTGAGCTAAGAAATCATTACCCGCTGATTGGATGATAAAAATCAAGTGACAAGAAAAAATAAAAAACAATCAACGTGCGAATAACAATACCACATATATAAACCTATATACAGTAAAACTACAGTTAAACCTGTCTATAGCGGCCACTCTAAATAGCGCCTTCCTCTCTATAGCGCCCGATTTTAAACATTAAAATGTAAACATTTTACATTAAAAGTGACCTGTCTATATCATCCTATTTTGGTGAGTCCCAAGAGGGGGCGACAGGTTTAACTGTATATAAATCTCTGTATAAACGACTTAAAGTTTATTCTAAAGTGATGGCTAAGTTTTCAAACAAATGAAAAATAAGAAAATAGTGAGACACTAGATAACATGTAATAGTAATTTAATAAAGGGCCAAATTGGGAAGGTTTCCAAGAAGGGTTAATTGAAGAATCTGTCACCAAGGAGCTGAGAATGACACGAAACTATTTGGAGACAAGTTAGTGTCTAATTGACACCTATATCACTCACATGATTGGCTGCTTGGCTCGGACTTGTGATTGGCTATTTATTGGTCTTCTTTAACAGCGCCCTTCTCTATCATGTCATATAAGGATTGAATCTATTTAGAACGAGTATTTTTCTTTTACAAATAAACACAACTTCCTAATGTCTCCATATTGCAATGGGAAAAAGATATTGGGAAGGCCTGGCTCATCAGTGGTGAGCCCTCCAAGCAGTTTCGCCAGTTTTCTCTACATAAACTCATGGACAAAACTTCAGGAAGTTTTTTCTTTTACCATGTATATCGGAATTCAGACAATAACTCTGAAAATTATTACAGTGACCTTTATTGAAGATACATGAGATAATCAAGTGCGAACAAAATTGTATCTGTCTTCTTAAAAAAAAAAGAAAGAAAACAGACGACCGACGATATCAAAGACTTTCCACTTCCTTAAGTTTTGTCTATGAGTGTAGTCATATTGTGACGCTATAGAGAAAAATCCCTTAGAGGGTTGCTTAGCTACTGAGATAATCATTTTATTATTAGTTTTATAATTTGAAATTTAATTACAGTGAAATTAATTAATTATAATAAGGGTCGGTAGAGGGAAGATGGGTATAAACCGTCGATTTTCGTCGATAAATAATGGGACGGTTTGGCTCATCAGTAGTAAACCCTCCCAGCGGTTTCGCCAGTTTAATCCATCAGACCGCTATTATATTGCATGCCTTCATTGAATTTAATATTGGTCTGTTGTTCTCTTATAAAATAAACCCTCTATGTATAGATTTCAAAACAAATTTATGTTAATTAAAATATAGAGAATGTTATATTGTATTACTGACATTATATACACTACTGTAATTTATTACTGTGTTGTGTGATATGTAAATATGTGCTGTACTAGACATTCGCCTCCCGGACGTTCGGTGTCCTGGCCGCCCTGATGCCCGTGGCTGTCGCCCTGTCCACGTTCGGCGGTGTCAACGGCATTCTCTTCACATCTGCCAGGTACATTGTTGGAACATTTTTTTACCGTTATTGGACCATTGTTGCACCGTTGCTGTTAATTGTTGGATTTTTGTTGGGTCATTGTTGGATCATTGCCAAATTATTGTTGGGACTATTGTTTATTCATTGTTAGATAATTGTTTGGTCTATTGTTAGAACATTGATGGCCATTGTTGAACTATTGATGGATCTTTGTTGGAACATTGTTGAACTTTTGATGGATCATTGTTGGATTATTGTTGGATCATTTTCAGAAATTTTTTGGACCATTGATGAGTCATTATTGAACCATTGTTGGATCATTTTTGGATCATTTTTACCATTATTTGATAATTGTTTTATCATCATTGGACCCTTGTTTAACCATTGTTGTATGATATTTTTATCGCACATACATTGTTGAATTTTTTTTTTGTATTAATATTTGAATATTGTTGGATAATTGCTGAACCTTATTGGGACACTTTGTTCACTCCACATGTTCGACCAGTAATTATTATATCATTGTGGCTTCTTATTGGATAATATTAAGGTAATTAGTAGATATGTCATTGTTGTATGGGCTCTTATTGATGGCTTATTGTTGGATAATTGTTAAATGATTATTAGGACTCTGATGGGTGTAAATTTTCCTCCAGCAATTAGTTTCTATTTATTTTAAGATAGCTATTTGTCTTTAACAAGAGTGAAGAATTTCGTCTCGGTTTTGTCTTAATAGCTGCAATTGGTGATATCGTTCCTTGTTTATATATGGGTTTAAATAAATCGAAATGAATCCATCGTGAGGTTTGCGGTTTTTTCCTGAAAATAATATGAAGGTCCATGACGTCACAAATACACTCTTGGAAAAAACTTAAGGAAGTGGAAGCATTTGATTGTCGCTGGTCGTCATTTATTTTTTTTTAAGGAGACGGAGGAAATTTCTTCGCACTTGGTTATCTCGTGTGTTTTCATTAAATGCAACTGTGTATCAAGTATATTTTAGAGTTGTTGTCTGAATCCCGATATAGATGCTGAAAGGTACAACTTTCTTAAGTTTTGTCCTTGAGTATATATTTCAGATTTATTGTATTAATCCCGATATACGTACCTGCTGAAATGTACAACTTCCTCAAGTGTTGTCCATGAGTGTACCTTTCATAGTTATTGTCTGAATCCCGATATACATGGTAAAAGGTAAAACTTCCTTAAGTGTTGTCTATATGAGTGTATCTTTCATAGTTATTGTCTGAATCCCGATATAAATGCCAAAAGGTACATCATCCTTAAGTTTTGTCCATGAATGTATATTGTGATTACATGTAGAGGTTTGCTATTGGTGACACTGAAGTGTGTGGTGACAGACTGTTCTGTGTTGGATCAGAAGAAGGTCATCTTCCCATCCTCTTCTCTATGATCCATGTCCGACATTGTACTCCGGTACCTTCCATCTTGCTGACGGTAACTGCTGTAACTCTACCTTATATACTCGATGTATAGAGAACACCATAATTAGGATGAATAAGCGCGCCATCTGTTATAATAAATATGAACTATTTTCGAAGCGTATGTTTCGTTTTAAAATAGAGAATACACCTATCCCTCGATTTACACGGTAGATACGTTCCTGAGAAAAACGTGTAAATCGGGGGGTAGGTGTACACAGAAATAAAAATAAAATGCATTGACATGTTAAAATATGTAGTCAGCACATAAGCTCGGGATTCCTCGTGAGATGTGTACACAGCGCATGTGTTCAATCACAGTAGCATTTAGTATAGTGCGATAAAAACAAAAAACAAAAACTTATTTGGGAAACCGTGTAAAAGCGAAAACGTGTAAAACAAGTACCGTGTAAATCGGGGGATAGGTGTATATTCATAATTATTTTGAAAATAGAGCAATCCATAAATAATTTTTTTAATAAAAAGGCATATATATATTGGTAAAATAAATGATATTTTGATCCAATACGGGCTTTTTTTTTTAATTCATAATTTTGTATAAAAATAAAGGTCAAAATTATTATCTTTAATTATAAGAACTATGAATTCCGGCCAGGCAACCTCTATCTTTAAGATAATAAAAGTCAGGTATTGATGTTTAAAATAATTACGTTAAAAATATACGCGAATTTGAATTTAAATACCTATTTCTTGATTTCTCAAAAAGCCTCTGGGACCAAAAAAAAAAATGTGGTCGTAGAGGTACAGCCTACACCACGCTTACGTGGTTTTTTAAACGGAGCATACAAGTGTCGCCCACCTTTCTAAAATCAAATTTGAAATTATTTGAAAATGTCTAAGGCTTTAGTGGTAAAACATATCTCTCCACGTTGCTGATTGTTGGCAGTAATACATAAACAATTTTATCCTTAGTTTTAACTATGTTAATTTAACTTTAGGTTAGCACAACCTAATGAAGCCATCACTGCAAACATTCAAATTAAACCTAAAAACATAAGTAGAAACCAACTTAGTGTTGCTCACTTAACACTGAAGTGGATACTAAACATATTATCAACCAGCAGGTTACAAATTTTGGTGTAAACATTTGGTGAAATTTTCATACACCACGCTTACGAGGGCCGAAATGTGTACGTGGTTGTCTTTTCTTGGTTTATCATGAAAAGGGGTTGGTCAAATATTATGGATCAATATAAGCCAACCTTTAGTTGAATTTTTTTTTATAAATGGCGCTCTGACTTTTAAAATGTTCATGTAAGCCGTCAGGATATGTCTTTTTTATTTTTAATATCAATATCTTTTTCTATTTTCTCTTACCTTGTTCACATATTTATATATAATACAATATAATTACGGCTTATGGTTGCAGAACAACGTTTGACAATTTTACCGCAAATGTTTATTTTGAACTAAAATTACTCTTCACAATTCATCCCTTTTCATACTTCATCCCTAAGGATAGAAATAATCGTTATTTCTCCTTAAATATATTAATGATTTTTCGTTCAAAAGAAACATTTGCGGTAAAATTTTCAAACGTTGTTCTACAATATTGCCACGTGGAAAATTAGGGAAGACCAACTTCGGGATGAGACAGCAATTTATTTAAGGAAAGAACAAACTATGAAGGATAAACAAAAGATAAGGAATGAGGGAAGTGTACAGAGTAAATATCGAAATTTATAATCTGTTATTAAAATAAAAATAAATAAAATACTTAGTCACAATATTTATATATATGTACGTGTTTGCTCTTGCTGAAAAAGAACTCGTTCGAAAGCTTATATATGACTATATAAAGAATAAATATGCCGTGTATAATATCGTATTCCTATCAGTCTTCTTCTTTCTTATCTACACTTAATCATATTAGGGTATCAAGCTTGTAGAGATTTGACAACCAACATGACTGGGTAAAGTAGAATGAGTCTTCCTTTGTCATTAAGACTGGGAGCATTACTCAGTGACAGGCCGACTTAGCTCCAATATGAAATGGCCATCTCTGACATGGGGAACAGACGCTATGTGAATCCTCTCCAAACATGGAGTACAAACTTATCCTTTATCCCTGGAGTCCTTACAGGATACTATCAGCCGGGCCAGCTGAACTCAGGTTTTTTACCGAGCTTGTTATTTCTCCCCCTCCTCATTTTTCATCCAGGCTTGGTACCAGCAAAAGCGGAGTTATTTACATCAGTGACGCTCGGCCTGCCACTGAGTAGTGCTCCAAGTCTTAATCACAAAGGCAGACGCATTCTACTTCACCCAGTCATGAAGATAAGAAAGAAGAAGACATCAGTGACGGTGAACAATGTCTGGAATGTGTGCAGGGCGGGATGTCCATGCTGATGCTGTCCACCAGCGACATCTTCTCTCTGATCAACTACTTCAGTTTCACCCAGTGGCTGTGGGCCGGAGTGGCCGCTGCGGGGATATTCCGCCTCAGGAGACAGGCCACGTCCCAGCAGGGTGTCCGTGTGCCCCTGGCGTTAGTAGTGGGGTTTGTGCTGGCATGCGTGGCCCTCACAGCCATGCCCCTGTGGGCCGAACCTAGACAGACTGGACTGGGACTTCTCATCCTTCTTTCTGGACTTCCCGTATTCTTCTTGACACGTCCCTCGGTCCAAGACAAATTTGCAGGACCCTCTGGTAACGATCCTTAACTACTACCCTCTGTAAATACTTTAAAACACGATAATTAAAACTAAACTCAACCTATTTAGGAGAGGCTTCTCTTCATATAATTAAAAAAAATTTGGATTGGGTGTCAAGAGTTATTTTATTATTAAAAATCGAATAAAATAACATTGAAATAATATTTTATACTTTATTATTATAATAGGTGCGTGAAGAAAAAAAAAAGCCTTTTCTGGTTTGAAAATTCGTGGCCCAATTTTATTGTAATAAAAAAAACGAATTGCTAAAGTTTTAATTCTCTTTTGCTTTGTCCAAAAGAAAAGTAAATTATATTTAAATGTTTTTATTATTTTATAATACTGTCGCGTTGAACAATAGACGCGAGGAGAGGTGAACAAACTTTACATTCTCGGTAACAACGGTCTAAAATTGTAGCTACGTACATCTATATAGAAATAACACAATTCAAAACTATGTAAATATAATACAATATAAAACTAAAGATTATGTAAATAAATTAACCACGCTACAATATAATGAAAGGTTACCTCTCTCTCTCCTGAACGTGAGACTGAATGTTGCTGATATTACTGCCATCTATCGGAAAATATATCAACTATCTGGCTATTTTTTTCAGAGTTGGCTTCTACCAAACACAATATAGGCCACCATGTTTTTTTTTTTTTTTTTTTTCAGATGTTTCGACTATATTAACAAAGATATTTATTGGAGTTTGAACTTCCACGAATTTCTCTATCGCATATGCGACAAAGCTGTACATATTTAAAATATCTTTCTTTCTTTTCTTTCAAAATTTTGTTTATGGGTGTCCCTAGGGGAACATAGCGCTCTAAGTCGAAATAAAGAACAAAGCTGTTGTTCTAGTTTTTATATAATTAATAATGTGCAAAATGTTTTTAAATGTTGTGATAAATTATTTTTTAACACAAAAATGTTTGTTTTTCAGCATCCTGCACGGCGTTTTGCCAGAAACTCCTAAATGTCATTGCCCCTGAGTCTTCCGAACCAAATCCTGAAAAAATCTAAAAAACCCTGGAAAATTCTGTGATTAGCTCTGTGAAGTGATTTAATGTTATTTGACCATGTTTTATCGATGTTTATGTCTTATCTTCAAAGCCATTATTTTATTATTTTTAAATTGATATGTGATATTTTTTTCTTATTTTCTGTCATATTAGGATATCTCTTAACTAGATTTATTTAATTATTTTTTATTTGAGAGACACGAGAGAAAATGAGCTGAGATTCTAAAAAATAAGAATTTTTTTCCTCCTTATTTAACTGCCGTTTTTTTTTTTTAAATACAATTTTTATCTTCAGATAGCATAACTATTGAGGCATCGTATGGCGTTTTAAAGTTCTATAATTACATATTGGTACAATAATTTACATATTTAAAGACACTAATTAAATATTAAAACGCCATCTATCAATCAAATTGTAGAATAATTTCAACGCTAATTTTTTTTAGAATTCAAAATTATCAGCAGATGATATGAACCACTGATGAGCCAAGCCCTCTCATCTATATTTATAAATATAAGTATTTGTATATATATAATGTAATTTTGTGGAAAGGGGATGGTATTTATGTGTAATATACATTCTTGATGACTCTTTTCAATGTATTTTGACGAAGGAAGTGTTCTTATTGCATATATTATATAATAAATTTTGCCGATTTTATAATATTTTAGGAATATTAAATTATTTCTTGCTGATTATTTTGAGGATACATAAGTATTTTATGATATAATGGTCGTGGTAAGATTAATTTAAAAAAATACAGCTTTGAATCACAAGTATTAAATAAATAATTTGAGAAAAGTGTACTACCTGACTTGAGGCTTGAAGAAGAAAATAAAATATTACGTATTTACATATCTACAGAAATATGTGAGCCGGCCAACAGGAAACAACAAAAATGAGTTTATAAAGGGAGAGCCGCGACATCCGGCGGTCGACTTTACAGAGTAGAGTTTGTTCTAAAAGTTATAATTTCAAATTTAAATATAAATTTTATATAACAAATATATATATATATTAAGAAAAAAAGGCATTTCCTGATCGTGCGACTGAAAGTTGCTGATGACTTGCGCCATCTATCGGAATAAATATCAACTAATCGTTGATTTTTGATTATTCCAGAATTGGCCAAATACTTTCAGTTGCACGATAAGGAAATGCCATTTTTTCTTAATTTATCACCTGATACAAGAACAAATTCACTTTTGTACTATCTTTCACACATATATATATATATATGTGATATCTTGGGACCTCTGGGACCAGTGTTACCTGATGCTAGACGAACCTCGATGTCAACTCTACCGTGCAGTCGTGGTGGAAGGCGACACAGCTGGGCCAAAGGTGAAATAAACAAACAGAGATTCCACTAAAAGCGTCTGACGTCAAGAAGGAATGGGATGAGGAGAGAGAGACTTTAGAGCAAGTGTTACCGTTGGGAGCCAAGCGAAGACTGCCTATTCTAGGTCTTCGATTTAACACCACGACTTTGCTTCTTTCTGATTGGCTGACCTATTTAGGTGATTCTTTCCTAATTGGTGGGACTTTTTCACGTGGCCGTAGGCTATTGGTTGACCTACTTAGGTGATGTCTTCTGTAATTGGCCTTGCGGCTTTCTTTGATTGAAAATACGTCCTGTCTTGGCCCGGAAATTGGGCGTCACTCTTAGATTTTATGGTTTCCTCGATATCAGATACGCCCTGTCCTGTCAGGAAGTATTGACTTGTAACTTATTTATAGTTGGGCTGGTTTTAAGCCTCTTTTGCTAGGCCTTGCTTCGACTTCTGTCCTAAACCTGATTTGTTTTAACCTTAACTTTCTCCTGTCTCTCTCCATTCCTTCTATCTGTACAGTTGCAATACTTTATTAGATTCTTACGCGGTACAGATTGATGTTAGTTGAGGTTTTCTATGTGCAGTACATAAGAAGTTATATACAGTCATGGGGTGGAACATGTGGTAGTGGATATTTAGACTATTTACAACAATTCCATGGTCTTAAATCATCACAGATGGCCCCGGATGTGAGAGGGTTCATATGGAGGGATTTAAGAGAGCGGAATAGGAAGACTGTTATTAAGGAAGTAATTTTTTAAAAATTAATTAAAGTGAGTTGGTATATAACATGGGGTTGATTTCTGTATATCCATAAGAGGTAATAAAGCATAAACAACTAATATTAAACATATAAGTAAAATAAAAATAGGAATAAAAGAATTAATAGAGAGCATATAATGATGATAGGAAAAAATAAAAATGATTTGATGGGAAAATCATGATCGCTTCGTGATGGGCGTTAGAAAGGGTTGAGGGGTTAGTTATTACTTGGTTGAGGCAAGGTCACTTTGACTCAAGTCCCAAACCATTTAATGTGCACGGCGCGGAAAACCTAGGCCATGTTTCACATGTAAATTTAAGGACCGAATAAAGTTACAGTACCACAATCGAAAAGTAAGATAAGGGGATTGTTATGGGTTTTAGTAATTAGTCGTTAAGACGTGCGCATGCAGGATAAATGAGGGCGAAGATCAGTGACCAGAAATCAAAGTTTTAATTAGAGTCGTCAGGGGCTTAGCGAGAAAAAGAGTAAAATAAAAAATAAAAAAAATGTGCCAGCGTGTGGCATGAGAGTGCCCTGGAATAAAAAAAATATACAATTTGCACGTATCCAATCCAGAAGTTGGGAGAAGGTAAATCTGGGGGACGATGTGTCAAGATTGTTAATTACGAAATCAAAGTAGGTCAAGTCTAGCCTGCGAAGGAGTTAAAAGTTCCTGCGGAAAAGGAATGTTAGTAATTCTTAAGAAGTAACCTTTAAAGTGGTTGTTTAAGAGGTTATTGAAGATTGCCCTGTTTTTAGATCGTGATTTTTAGTTTGATTATAAAAGAATATATCATTGAGATATGAAATTGCGAAAGTAAGGCTTTGCATATAGCGTTAAAGGATTTGAAAAATCGAAAATAGAATTGCGAAGTTAAATGCAAAGTAATCTTTAAAAAAAAAGTAAAAATAGTGATGATATGATACAAAGATTAACACACTACAGCAGTATATAAGGGGTAATAGAAAGTGAAAATATTAAATGAAAATTAAAAATGAGCAGTAATATACTCGATAGCATTGACATGGTAGCGGAAGGTGAAACAATGTAAATAACATCTAATTTATAAAGTGAGAAAAAATATAAAATGATAAATGCAAATTAGTGATATAAACATGAAATATAAACTTGAGATTATTAGATATGATATGAAAGATAAAATATAAAGTTGATTATAAAATAGAGTCATGAAGCAAAAGTAAATAAGTTTTGGTAAAGAAAAATAATAAAAAAAAGACAATAATCTAAACTAATTGGTTGACGTAAAAAAAAACAATTATAAGAGCTATATAATGATTATATAAAGGATATTAAAATGAAAAATTTTAAAAAAATGTTCATCGAGAAAGAAGAGCAAGTAAGATTATATATAGAAATTATATATCGTGAAAGAATGGAAAGTTGTAGGCCAAATGTAACGTTCCTGTTTTTTTTTTTTTTTTTTTAGGATGGGTAGAGAGAGCTTTAAATTGTCCTCGATTGATATCTTTGGTTTTGTTGGCCTAAGTTTTTCTAACTTATCGGATTTGTTTTAAGTTTGATGCGACTCGTGGATCACATTGTTTCCAACTGTGAAACTCATCGAGTCCTAATGTTGTCGTTTTTTTTTGTTTAAACTTATGTGGGTGTGTGTGATTTTTGTAAGTAAAATGTTGTCCTTGGATCTAAGTGTCGATGTTAAGTTGACAAGTTAATCGAGGGCGAGAGAATGTTAGTGAACAGATTTGTTAGTAAATGTAAAATAACGTGTTAAGCAAGTTTTAGTAGCTAAACGGGATATCGGCGTAGATTAAAAATAAAAGGCGCGCACTAATGTTTGATTTAATAGGTAGCGAAAATCCATTAGAGTGACATCGGGGGTGGCGACGGGCGTAACAAAATGTCGGCTATTTGTTTGTCCATCTCCAGCGGAAGAAGAGGGAGCGAAGCTATTTTTAATGCGATTCCGGATTTAGGTCAAGGGGGAGCGAGGGGGCTTGCTTTCTTTCAACTTATTGGAAGTTAATTCGAACTACGTTCGGAGATATTATTTCTATAATTGTAAACGCAAAAGCGTTTTGATTTGTCACTTTTGGTGAAAAGCGTTATGGGATTGATATAGGGAGATACAGAGGTTGAATTATTCCGTGTGTTCAAGCATTTGTTAGATTTGTGTTTGTATTTCGAAAATTCGGATATTGTATCTGTTGATATTAAATCGACTGGTTGTTGTGTTTCGATATTTTGCGGACTTAGTAAAAATGTTATTCATGGATATCGGGTTAGAATTGAATGAAATTGCGACTATCTACGTGGACAATGTGTGATTAAAGGTGTCACAGGCGTGATGAAGGCGTCTTTGGCCTGAAAATTGAAAGAGTTTAGTGGTGTGGCGCTGTGACACGAAGCGAAAAAATTGTAAATGAAAAGGTGTCGCGTGAAGTCTCTGTTTTGTACAAAATCTAACCTGTTACACTAAGAATAACAAATTTACTAAAGTCATGGTTGTTGGTTGTACGAACATATCGATAATTTTTATATTGTTAGTGGATATGACACGTTTAATGTGAGAAAAAAAAAAGATTGTGTGTGTTTCGTAGGGCGACGTGATGAAGCTTGTGTGGCTCGAAATTGATTTGGGTGTGAAGTCGCGCATTGAAAATTTGTTGTCAATTGGAAAAAGTGATGTGAGAGGGTGTTGTTTATTTGGTTGAGAGTGATTTGTCGATATTTAACTATGCGTGTAAAAGGAAGGTACGAGGGAGTGTAGTCATGTTGGACTTTAACGATTGGAATAGTTTTGGAAGGCTGTGACTTAGGTTATTTCTGTCTAAAGCTATGAAAGAAAAGGACATAGGGGCGTTGAGAATGGGATTAAGAACATTATAATGAGGTTAAATAAGAGTGTTGTAGTTCACCACGTGTGAGCAACCCGTTATAGGAGGGGAAAATTTAGTAAATGGGACAGTTTTATTAACCTGTCCATGGGACACGTGTTGCTTGCACGAAGTGAATTGGTACAAGGTAGTTGGTAGAAGTACATTATATTGATACAGGAGTAGCTGAGAACAGTTTATAATTAGTAGAAATCGTTTTATGGAATTAAGGAATAAAATGACAAAAGGCAATGGTGTATCGATGATATGGAATTTTAGATTACGCGTTATGTTACTTATTTTTAAGATCAAAAAGATATAATCTATGGTGAAAATATTGTTAGCTATGGCATTAATAGTTAAGTTAAATGGATGGACAGGTATTTTTCTTTTACAAACTGATTTCTATTATTTTAAAAGTATTCTGCCTAATTATAGCGATAGATGCTCCTGTATAAAGTAGTAGAGTAGGTTTACATTATTGGACTGTTCAGCTCGAACGAGACATTGTTCAATAAAAATTATAGAAGTAGGAACCTACTGTTGTGGTCTTGTATGTCGGGACAGTCCTGGTCTTGTGTCGTGGTTGGCGGATTCTTGGGAAGGTCAGAGTTCATTGTTTGCGCTGGGCTCGTGGTTTAGAGATGGTTGGGTGAGCAGGTAACATACGCTCGCGTGTTGGTAACTCGGAGGGGCGCTTGCAGGAGGTTTGGTGGCTTTCTCAGTCTTGTAGAATATTGTAGTTGGGCCCGATCTGCTTGGGTGTCGTAGTCGGTGAAGAAGCTCTGCGCCTCGTACGAACCATCGTAGCGATTCCACCTCTCGCGATGTCCGGTCACGGCAGAAAGCTGATGTAGCGTCGTCGTCAACCTCCCCAGGACATCTGACACCGGCGGCGGGGGTGTGACGTCTTCCTGGCCGGGGACAATTTCCTGCGTCCTACCGAGGGTGGTTTCTTTCTTCGGAATAGTGTTTTCGCCACTTTCGGAGTCGGGATCGGACTCCATGGGTTCCTTTGGATCCTCCTCTCTTCCCTGTTCCATCTTTCTGTACAGACAGTGGTCTACTTGCTTACTTGTACCTTGGCGTCCACTATCCTGTCGACTCTTCGTTACGGGGGAGTCTGTGATATCTTGGGACCTCTGGGACCAGTGTTACCTGATGCTAGACGAACCTCGATGTCAACTCTACCGTGCAGTCGTGGTGGAAGGCGACACAGCTGGGCCAAAGGTGAAATAAACAAACAGAGATTCCACTAAAAGCGTCTGACGTCAAGAAGGAATGGGATGAGGAGAGAGAGACTTTAGAGCAAGTGTTACCGTTGGGAGCCAAGCGAAGACTGCCTATTCTAGGTCTTCGATTTAACACCACGACTTTGCTTCTTTCTGATTGGCTGACCTATTTAGGTGATTCTTTCCTAATTGGTGGGACTTTTTCACGTGGCCGTAGGCTATTGGTTGACCTACTTAGGTGATGTCTTCTGTAATTGGCCTTGCGGCTTTCTTTGATTGAAAATACGTCCTGTCTTGGCCCGGAAATTGGGCGTCACTCTTAGATTTTATGGTTTCCTCGATATCAGATACGCCCTGTCCTGTCAGGAAGTATTGACTTGTAACTTATTTATAGTTGGGCTGGTTTTAAGCCTCTTTTGCTAGGCCTTGCTTCGACTTCTGTCCTAAACCTGATTTGTTTTAACCTTAACTTTCTCCTGTCTCTCTCCATTCCTTCTATCTGTACAGTTGCAATACTTTATTAGATTCTTACGCGGTACAGATTGATGTTAGTTGAGGTTTTCTATGTGCAGTACATAAGAAGTTATATACAGTCATGGGGTGGAACATGTGGTAGTGGATATTTAGACTATTTACAACAATTCCATGGTCTTAAATCATCACATATATATATATATATATATTTAAAATGGCATATCCTGACCAGGAGCACATGTGCTTTACAGAAGGCAGAGCGCCATATATATATATACTAGACGGGTGACCCGGGCTTCCCCCCGGGATTGACCCGTGTGCATATCTACCCGAGTGATATATATTTAGATATTTTAAAAATTATTGTTTGTTATTAGCATTATCTATTTGTTTGCATCAGCATAATGTATGTATACATAGAGTATGTGTATATATATACACCTTAATAGTACAAAAGCTACATACCTATACTTTCGATATTTGCGGACCTATAATGAGGTATTGTTAACAATAGATTATTTAAGGAGCGACCCGCTCCAACACAATAGTTACAAAAACAACAGAGCGAGTGGGGAGGGGGGCATGATGGGGGGGGGGGGGGGGGCAAAGGTGGCGTGATCTTAGCCAACCAATAGGAGAACGCCATTCCAAAAAAAAAAAGCAAACGGTGACAGAGACGAAAACTGATTAAGAGATGAGGAATGACGCTCGTAACTGTATATAGAATACTAGACGAATGACCCGGGAATGACCTGAACGGTTGGCGTTCAGCCAGCCGAAATATTGGCAAAATAAATATTTTATTAAATCCAATATATGCCTTTTTATTATCTAATGAATTAAATATGGATTGCTCTATTTTCAAAACAATTTATATATATATAGAGATATATGTTACTAGAGAGACACCTCTCCCTTTAATCATGCATTAGAACAATGCATTATGTGTTAATCGCCCTAGTTAAAAAGCTGGCGTGATGAAGAATGGTATACAGGTTGGATATTTGTCTGGATTTGCATAAACTGGTGTTGTGGGTCATTCTTTATCTTCACTATTAAAGGTTTTTACTAGGGTTGATGAACATAAAGCATTGTTCTGATGCATAATTAAAAGGAGAGGTGCTACCTCTAGGTACATATATACATACTAGCCGAATGGCCCGGGCAACGCCCGGGTTTTACCCGAGTGCGTATATATTTTAAAAACGTTTTAATTCAAATACTATTCGTTACAATCATAAATTGGCGCCATGGATGTCACTCTTGTGAAACGTCCCGTTCCAAACTGTGTGTTTTTAAAATGTTTTAATTAAAATACTATTCGGTACAATAGTATATATTAACTTTATGAACGGAAAAATATGTCCAGGGTAGCCTAGTGGTCATGGCATCTGCCCGGTAAGCGGAAGGTCGTGGGTTCGATTCCCATCCCTTGACACTTTTTTTATTTTATCCATTCTGACCAAAATCTATCCGTGAACTTCACACAGTGAACTTCACACAGACAGAATAAGGCAATTATATAAGTAGATTTAATTAAAAAGGCATATATACAATACTTGTATATGATATGGTTAAACCATAGTGTATAGTTTGGCTTCTGTTTGAATTTTCCGAATATTTTCTGTGGAATTTTCAATGATTTGACTAGATAAGATGAGAAGAACTACATTAATACATTTTTAAAGGGATAGGTACTCCTGTTCACACTTAAATACCATCCTTCCTCAAATTACATTATATAATATGTATATAAATGCCCCCTATATGTATATTGTTTCAATACATTTTAAAAATAATTTTTTAAATATTTTTCAACAAATTAAAAAATACGATTGTGTTTTGCATACAAAAATATTGTTTATTAGATAAAAACCTATTTATTTTATCTATGATATTATTTTATATTATTTTTTCTCCTTTATATATTTTTAAAACTTTTTTTCCAAAGGGTTGCATTTATTTTGTCTTCTATACACAGATGTAAATTGTGTTGAACTATTTCCCTATTTGGTTGATATAAAGAAAGTGATAAAGAGAAAGAGAAGACTATATTTTAATATTTATTTTTATCAATATGTAAATATATATAGAGATATTATGTAACAATGTTTTAAAATGTCAAATAAACATATTCCAAAATGTCTCTCTTGTCTTTTTGTTTATTCCATTGAACACTGTTATGTGCCGTCTCCGATCCAAAGGTTGCTAAGTCATGGAGATTTAATTTTTTATATCTTGAGGATTTATTTTTATCGGCGTGTAGTTAACTTCAGTTCTTGAAGTCCTTGGTCTTCATCCTTCTTGGTCTACTCTTTATCAGGGTGTAGTTAACTTAGTTTCTTGGTCTTCTTTATCAGCGTGTAGTTAACTTCACTTCAGTTCTTTGAAGTCATTGGTCCACATCCTTCTTAGTCTTCTTCTTTATCAGCGTGTAATTAGATTCTTGAAGTCATTGGTCCACATTCTTCTTAGTCTTCCTCTTTAGTAGCACGTAGCTCACTCTATTCTAGTCTTTGAGATCTTTTATCTATATTCTGTTTACTAACGTGTAGCTTACTTCACTCCAGTCTTTCAAGTCATTGGTCCACATTCTTCTTGGTCTTCTTCTTTATCAGCGTGTAATTAGATTCTTGAAGTCATTGGTCCACATTCTTCTTGGTCTTCCTCTTAACTAGCACGTAGCTCACTCTATTCTAATCTTTTAGATCTTTTATTTATATTCTGTTTACTAACGTGTAGCTTACTTCACTCCAGTCTTTCAAGTCATTGGTCCACATTCTTCTTGGTCTTCCTCTTAACTAGCACGTAGCTCACTCTATTCTAGTCTTTTAGATCTTTTATTTATATTCTGTTTACTAACGTGTAGCTTACTTCACTCCAGTCTTTCAAGTCATTGGTCCACATTCTTCTTGGTCTTCCTCTTTAGTAGCACGTAGCTCACTCTATTCTAATCTTTGAGATCTTTTATCTATATTCTGTTTACTAACGTGTAGCTTACTTCACTCCAGTCTTTCAAGTCATTGGTCCACGTTATTTGGTTTGTGAACTATCCTATACAAATAAGTTTCATGGTAGGTCACCAATTCCTTCTAGGTGTAACAATTTCTATTATCATCCTCAATGAATAGGCCAAATGAACCAAGACAATATCTTCCCATCAGACTATGGCTATGGTTCGATTTTGCCTTGAAGAAAGCCTGATTAAAGAGGTACATCAGTTTTAGAACATACATACTGATACCTGAACATACATACCTGTAATAATAAAATCATTATAGAGAGAATCTTTCAATTTCTCGATAAATAGTATTTTAAAGGTTTTATTCTATTCGCCCTACTATTATTTTAAATACCATCATCAACTTAGCGTCTTCTAACGCTAAAAATTACAAATATTTTAAACTTGACTTTTTAAATATGTGTAAGCTCTGTCAAGAAGCCGCTGATAAAAAATATTTTAATAAAATAAATCAAATTTTATTGAATCCCAAGTGAAATAGTGGTGGAAATTAAATAATGGCCTTTGGAAGAAGGCTTTTTGTTCGATGGCGCGTGTGCTAAAAGTTCCGGATGCCCTCGCCGGCCGCGCATGCGCAGTGAAATATTCTCCCAACTCGCTCGTGCTGAAGCATAGTGTGGTCGCCACATATGTAAATTAAAATCTATTTACATTCTGTTCTTATACTGAAATAAATAAAAGGTTCTGTAATATATCATTGCATCACAAAAGTACTAGAAATAGCTTTTAATTATACATATTTAAAAAGAAAAGTAGGGTTATATATTAAATTTCTTATAAAATTCTCTAATATTATTTAATGTAAAATTTAGCATCATGTTCACCTCCTCGACACAAAGTATGAATAATAACAAAAATATGTAAAAATAAATAGAGAGAAGGAATGAGTAAAAAAACGTTTATTCCAGACCTAAAAAGGAAGTTATTGATTAAAGTTATTATTTTTTAAAATCAAAAATGGCGAGGAATCCAAGATCTTCTTGAGGAGCTGTAACACAAACAAAATCTTGCCGTTATATCATGTAAGGAAGTATATGTGGACATAATGGAATTAATAACCGAGAATTAAGATTGAAAAAGAGTATAGATAAGCAGAATGCACAAGAGTTACACTCATGGACGAAACTTAAGGAAGTGAAAAGTCTGTTTTTTTAAGGAGACGGGGGAAATTTTGTTCTCACTTGGTTATCTCATGTGTCTTCAATAAAGGTCACTGTAATATATTTCAGAGTAATTGTCTGAATCCCGATATACATGCTGAAAGGTTCAAATTCCTTAAGCTTTGTCTATGAGTGTATATTCTTTGGAACTTCCAGTAAACGGCCATCTAAGAAAAGATATACTAGCTTATCCTGGAGATAAACTTTCGATAGAATATGATTCTGTCATGATAATCTATTTTAGATTTATAGAGAAGGGTCGTTCTATTATTAGATAAGTTGCCTATAGGAGATTTTGGAGATAAGAGCAATGAGAATATCAGAAGAAGTAAGATTAAAAGCTTTTGAAAGGTAGAGATATGAGGGAGAATGAATAAACTAAGATGGATTTACACATAATCAGGAATGAAGTATCTGCTCATCTACGAACAATGACTTCCCAGAATGGTTGCAAGGTATTCTCACTATGTACTAAGTGTCAACCTGCAACCCCAAACTACATTATTAACTGTATTGATTCGTCCATTGATGCGTTCTACTCATCCCCAGCAGACACCATCAAAAGTCTCAAGCTTTACAGGCTTGACACCATAATATGATTGAGTAGAGATAAGAAAGAAGAAGAGGAATGAAGCATTATTGAGATGATTAGAAGAGGGCACCTGTTAAAAATCGGTATAAAAAAGACTAAAGAAATGGATAAGACATATATTTACATATGAAGTGGATAGATTAAGTAATTTATGAAGGATACAAAACTAATAGAAAGTGAGAACGGATGGAAAATGAATTAGGTTGATAGACTGGATGAGAAAAAGAAAAAAAAAAAATATATATATATATAATTTCATAATATGTATACATAATAGTCAATTGTACACATTCAATATTCACAAAGTTATAATAAAAGTATTGTATATAAGTATTTTACCGTATAAATAAGATATTTCATGCAATTCAAGCAAAAAAAAAATAAATGTTTCATGCATTTTCCAATCGATACCATGCACAATCACCATAAACATGCAGATTATACAACAAAGCGTAAAGTAAACGCACCCAATAATAAAAAAAAATCCTTAGAGAGAAGCTCACATAATACAAAGCATAAAACAGCAGTGCAAATATCCCAAAGCTTCAACAAACGATACATGCAATTCAGTGCAACAAAACATGCTTTAGAAGCAAGCAAACAAAGCATAAAACAGCAGTGCAAATATCCCAAAGCTTCAACAAACGATACATGCAATTCAGTGCAACAAAACATGCTTTAGAAGCAAACAAACAAAGCATAAAACAGCAGTGCAAATACCCCAAAGCTTCAACAAACGATACATGCAATTTAGTGCAACAAAACATGCTTTAGAGGCACATATATAAAGCGTATAACAGCAGTGCAAATATCCCAAAGCTGCAATAAAACTATACATGCAACTCAGTGCAACAAAACATGCTTAATCTTATGTAAAAAACACATAAATATACTCACAGACACAGACAAAAAACACAGAAATTGTTGTTCAAACATCTTGTTGTTCTTTAGATGTTTCCTTCTATAACAGAGACAATTATAGACAACACCCAGAAACACATTTTAAAATCTATTTTCTAATTCTTATATAGTAAACATAAATAATAATACAAATGATTAAGAGAACACTTTACAATAAAAAATGCCAAAAATAGTACAAAAATGAAATTATCGTAAAATATAGAGGTTGCCTGGCAGGCATTTATAGTTCTTAAAACTAAAGATCCTTCAGCCAGTAAATCTTTTTATTATCTCGACGTTTCGACAAAAATATTTTGTCTTCGTCAGGTGCGAACAAAAATGAAAACATCTGGCAAAGTGTTAAAAACGATGAGGACAAAAAAAATTGTCTAAACGTTGAGATAATAAAAAGATTTATACTGGCCTAAGTATCTTTAATTTTAGGAACTAAAAAAAATGAAATTGTGCACTAGGATTAGGTTATTAAATTCTGAGAAAGGCATCTCCTGATGTGTAACTAAAAGTTCCCGGTCGCTTGCCAATTAAGAAATAATTAAAAATCAATTATTAGTTGATATTTATTCCAACAGAGGGCGCAAGCCATCAGCAACTTTCATTTGCACGATCATGGCGTCTGTTCCTCATGTCAGAGGCGGCCATTTCTTTTGGAGCTAAGTCGGTCTGCTACTGAGTAGTGCTCCCAGTCTTAATGACAAAGGCAGACACATTCTACTTCATCCAGTCATGATGGTTGTCAAACAGACACCATCAAGGGTCACAACTTGATATCCTAATATGATTGAGTGGAAATAAGAAAGAAGAAGATTTGCACGATCAGAAGATGTATTTCTCAGAATTTTACTAAATGTATTACTACATTAAAGATGTATTTGTTACCTGGTCAGTTTTCATATTTCTATTTGATTGGTAAGATGGAAACCTTTATTTTCCCAACGTCAATATGGAAATATGGAATCTCCCCTCGTGTTAGGTGTCAAACAAACATGTAGAAGTCATTGAATTTTGAAAGTTGCATTTTCTCGAGAGTTTTACAACTTTTCAACACAACCAAATCTCGAATCAAATATTTCAACAATAAAAATTATAAATATATATTAAACGTATTTACATTATTATTGTGTATGTATATAATTTTCATACTAAGACTATGTTATATAACTGAGGATTAGAGTTTTAAGAGTAAATATACACTCAAGGACATACTTAAGGAAGCGGAAAGTCTTTCATACCGTTAATCGCCTATTTTTTTTTTTTTTTGAAGGAGACAGAAACTTGGTTATTTCGTGTGTCTTCAATAAAAGTCACTGAGTATCAAATATTGTTAGTTATTGTCTGAATCCCGATATACATGCTAAAACGTTCAACTTCCTTTTGTCCATGAGTGTATTTAGCCATAAAAATTGGCCAAGAAACTGTCGGTTAAACACATTTTTATTGATCCAGAAACTTTCATAAATCTTATATGGATCGTATTTTTAACAATGGGTATAATAGCAAAAACGAATTAAAAATTCTTTATGACAACAACACACATATATACTGGATAAACAGTTGTACATATCTACTTCTCTATGTTTAGTGTTAGTACTGTAGCGGCTCCCAAATATTAACTTTTCATATTTGTTGTCGGACTCCGCTTGGAATTACAAACCAACCAGCAACAGTACTCCATGCAATTGGTTTTACAATGTGTGACGTGTTAATAAAAAATTTATAACTTTAATTATGTATATGTATATACTTATATTACATACTAGTATATTTAATTAAAAAGGCATATATTGAATCAAAATATCATTTATTTTACCAATATATCAGTTGGCTAAACGCCAACATTTATCAAGGTATTATATACGTACATATAGGTATTATTTACTGAAATATTGGTAAAATAAATGCTATTTTGATCCAATATATGCCTTTTTAATTAAAGATTTATTTATGGATTTCTCTATATTCAAAACGATACTTGTATTATGTATACAAGTATGTAAGTATATATATAATAATAATTATATAAGTATACTTGTATGTGTGTAAATAGAGAAAACTTGTACCTTCAGTAGGAGGGGAAGTGGTGAACTTGGAGCGGCCAATATGGAAATGTGACCAGCTGTCGCGACACAGCGTTGATGGGGTTCTCATGAGCCACATGGTGTCGAGGTAGACGCTGTCTTGACATTGGTAGCATTGTCCTGCAAATCGTCTTGTTAGATACTATACCACTTCACGTCTTTGGAGGGGGTCGGTGGGAGGATGGTCTAAACCGTTTGTTTTCGACCGCTACGACCCGGGTTCTATTCCTGCATTGGGCACTTTTTTCTAATTTAAAAATAAAATGCTCCAATGGCCCCCGATTCTTGCAAAAGTCCAACCCCACCAGTGAGTGCAAGTAACCAAACGGGGCTCTAAAACATATGTAAGTGCAAAGTCGAACTGCTTTTCACATGTTTAGATATGTGGTACACTTACAGTAAAAGCAGTCGCCTACTTCTACCCACCATGATTATCATGGCCTGTACCACGTGTACTAGAGATAAGCAAAAAAAAAAACATATTTTGAGGTCGATTTTTTAACATTTCACATCTTTGGAGGTCGATTTCAATATTATCGAGTCATTTTGGGCTTCTACAAAGGAGGTAACATGGGCTTCTTAAGATGGAAGCAAGGAATCAACGGGTAACTGGTGGTTTTGCAGGGAAATGATCAAATGGAAGAAAGAATTGCTATCTCAGCGATGTCTTCTTTATGAATGCAAAGATCAGAAAACTTGCCACAACAATACTACAAGCTAAGGCTTCATACTTGGGACATAATGTCCGATGTCTGTAGCCCCTACTGACACTTCAAGGCAGATTGGAGGGGACATGTAGAAGTGGACGGTCCAAATTGCCGGATGATAGTAAAAAAAACTATTATAATAATATATTTTTAAATAAAAAGGCATATATTGGATCAAAATATCATTTATTTTACCAATATTTCAGTTGGCTGAACGCCAACCTTTATCAAGATGTTAATAATAAAATAAAGGTTGGCATTCAGCCAACTGAAATATTGGTAAAATAAATGATATTTTGATCCAATATATGCCTTTTTAATTAAATATTTATTTATGGATTGCTCTATTTTCAAAAATATTATATGTAATTCTATTGTCCTAAAAGTTTATGTACATAGTTTACTTAAATACAATTTCTGAGATTCCATATTTCAGTGTAGCATATATAAGTAGAATGATCCAATACAGTATTAGAGCTTTAAAGAAGCGGTCTGGTAGATTGAGAGAGAGAGAGAGAATTGGCGAAACGGCTGGGAGGGTTCACCACTGATGATTCAAGTCTTCCCAATATATTTTCATCGCAGTAAGTTTGATATATGTTTAAAATAAACATTTGTGCTTTAATGCTCCCATTTATTATACATAGATGGCACGTTATTGCTTTGTATTAATATCAAAAACTACTTGGACTTTCAACAACACAAAAATTATTCGATGATTATCTTGATCAAGTATAGCGACATGTAGCCCAACATTTATGTAGGATAATTCAAGGAGGAAGGAAGAAGAAGAGGACAATAGTCTTTTAGGGAGGTGATTGTTCTTTAGTTAGGTCGCTCATGAGAGGTTTACTGATGATTATGAAGCTGGAGAACTCACCCACATAGCCAATCACAGCCCGACCGTGAGGGGTGTCTGCGTTCAGGGCATGCAGGCCGAAGTTACTGGAGGTGTCGTTGCTGTCCCAACGTCCAGTGATGGAGATTCCACCTCCTGGCTGGCTGGTCAGTTTCTTGCTGATGCTTCCTGCGCAACATCGTGTGAATATAAGTTTTTTAATCGCCTTATACAACAACAACAAACTTTATTAATACCTTTTTGGTATTATATAGATTCTCCGAGAAAAAATGTAGAGTATATGTATGAATAACATTAATAATAACAGTAATAACCAATGTTATTTACAGTGTATCAAATATGGGAGGGAAAGAAATTAAGGGTTTAGCATAAACTTATATACAAAGAGTAGAGAATAATTAGTAGAATTGACAAAATATATACAAGTGTACAAATATCAGACATCTTTATAGTCTTATACGTAGATGGATCAAGGGTAGAGGGCTGTCCCAAGGTTTAAACTATGATACTGATTCCTTCCAGAGCTATCTCTATATGGTGTTGAAGTTATATAATAAATAGGTCAAATAGTGTGAAAACACACCTATACGATAAAAACGGAATATGCAAATTGGAAGAATAATTAACAAATTTGCATATCCCAAGGTTAAAATTATTATACTGACTCCTTCCAGACCTATCTCTATTAGATGTCAAAGTTTTATAGAAAATAAGTCCAAAATAGTGGAAACTTATGCGAGTAAAAGAAACTTTCACTCTTTATTTGCATAGATTAAGAAATTCCTTTTTGCATATTAGTACCATCAGTCGTGAAGCGCTGTTTTCCTGGCTGACTCCCACACAAAACTATGCGACCTACCCTGAATGTTGTTCCAAGATTCCATTTGCAGCATCAGCTGGCCGCCTTGTTCATTGTACCATGTTCCAGAGAGATGACATCCTGTCGCATTGTCACCATTGTCAACATGCGCTAACTTTTGTTGTCGTCAAAACACTCACCTGTCGGGAGCTCATTGGCTGGAGGCTGAAACATATATCTGTGTTACTCTTGGCCAACAATTATTCAGCATTGCTAGAAATTCTATTGTTAAAGAAACAATCATACAACAATGGAAAAGCCCTCGCGACTCGCGGTACGCTCGGTGTTCTATAGATAGCTGTTAATCGGGCTGGAGTCATTTTATTCTCTCTGTAGTCATTTACTTCTTTTTATTTTTAATTGATTGAGTCGCTTCTTTCATTTCCCTTCCACTCCACGCGTATTGTCACACTCATATGAATATATACTGTATATCATAATTTGCCTAATGCCCAAGAGATATAATTTATTTTTACGCCATAATTAGAATGTTAAAATGTAAATACAAATTCATCCATCTATAAATACACTGTACAAAATAAACGTGGGAACCAGCGCGGGCGGGGGAATACTACGGCACGCCGCGTGTGCGCGCTCACGAGTGTGGTACGAATTCTTTTCGAAGCTTAAATGCACAACGGTTGCGCCCTTCCATTTGACCACGACAGATACGACATATATGTATTAGATAGAAAAAAGGCATATATTGGATTTAATAAAATATTTATTAGCCAATATTTCGGCTGGCTGAAATTGGTAAATAAATCTTTTATTCAATCCAATATATGTCTTTTTACTATCTAATAATTTAAGTATGGATTGCTCTATGTATATGAACATCAGGAGTGTACCTGGTTGGAAGGTCTGGAGACGTTGCGGAGGATAGTGTTGACATCTCTGTAGAAAGTGTCCTGGTTGCTCCATGTCGAGTTCCACAGTTGTCCGCAGACGTTCTGTCGGCGTCTCAGCAGCCACGTGGTTTGGATCACTTCTTTGTTGCCGCAGCGCATGCACTGGCCTGGTGACACAGTATGTCTCATATACACTGTATGCCATTGTGTATCACTGTATGTCTGGTACACTACCCGCCAGTGTATCACTGTATGTCTCATAACACTACCCGCCAGTGTATCACTGTATGTCTCATAACACTACCCGCCAGTGTATCACTGTATGTCTCATAACACTACCCGCCAGTGTATCACTGTATGTCTCATAACACTACCCGCCAGTGTATCACTGTATGTCTCATAACACTACCCGCCAGTGTATCACTGTATGTCTCATAACACTACCCGCCAGTGTATCACTGTATGTCTCATAACACTACCCGCCAGTGTATCACTGTATGTCTCATAACACTACCCGCCAGTGTATCACTGTATGTCTCATAACACTACCCGCCAGTGTATCACTGTATGTCTCATAACACTACCCGCCAGTGTATCACTGTATGTCTCATAACACTACCCGCCAGTGTATCACTGTATGTCTCATAACACTACCCGCCAGTGTATCACTGTATGTCTCATAACACTACCCGCCAGTGTATCACTGTATGTCTCATAACACTACCCGCCAGTGTATCACTGTATGTCTCATAACACTACCCGCCTGTGTATCACTGTATGTCTCATAACACTACCCGCCAGTGTATCACTGTATGTCTCATAACACTACCCGCCAGTGTATCACTGTATGTCTCATAACACTACCCGCCAGTGTATCACTGTATGTCTCATAACACTACCCGCCAGTGTATCACTGTATGTCTCATAACACTACCCGCCAGTGTATCACTGTATGTCTCATAACACTACCCGCCTGTGTATCACTGTATGTCTCATAACACTACCCGCCAGTGTACAACACACACAAACACACGGGCGTGCGGCCGCGCTTTTGCGAGCTCCGCATCTTTCTCTTTCAAAAGCGTAAAATTGTCGCTGGAAGCGACAAATTTGGTATGGGCGGATAGCCCATTCAACGCCGATGATATACCTGCAAGGTACGGCCTGATACCACAAACCTCAGCAGAGTTATCTGCGGAAAACTGTTTCCAGTTACAAAACTAGGAAGAAATGCAAGAAATGGCCAGCTATGCAAATTTGCCTACTGGCGAAAGACATGCAAATTCCGCCACTGCGCGCGTTTTTGTAACTACGTTGCCTTCATCTGGCGTAATTCTCGGTCAACAGAACCGGGAAAACTTACCTATGGACCATAATCCTGTAACTGAAGACGATTATACCATCGTTCAAAATAAAAGAAAACGCCGCGACACAGCAGCACCGCGCGTCACGACCGCACAGCCCAACAGTGCTGGACCGGCAGCCAGGCGACAAAGATCCTCGCCTGCATTCATTCCTCGAGTCCAGGAGATCAGGACCACGAGGACGCACATCGCGGAGGCCAGGGCTCGCCAGGCGACCTGCACCGAGGAGCAGTGCTTCTTCTTGGAGTACTGCCCTGGCTACGAGACTTACCAATACCTCAGGGCTATTGGAGGTATTGTTGGAGGAACAAAAAACATCGTTCAATTCTCCAAAGTGAACGGCCAGTACCTGGTGGGCCTCACCAGCAGATCCATGGCGGAACAACTAATCCGGGAAGGCCTCGAGGTTGAGGGAACCCTCCTAAGGACCTTCCCCTTCAGGAGAAGCGCAACCAGAATCACAATAGGGAACCTGCCCTTCTTCGTGCGGGACGCCGTTGTGATTGACGCCCTTGCACGCTATGGGCGTGTGACCTCCATCGCCCCCAAACAACTTAAAGTGGGCGAATTCGACTTTACAGACGGCCGCCGGGAGGCCTTTATCCTCCTCCATGACGGCATAACCGTCGAGAAGCTGCCCACCCGCTTCGATATCAAAATCAAGGGTGAGGCCTGGCCCGCTTATATCACCTATGGCATCAAATGCTCAAGATGCCACGGACAGGGACACAGGAGAGCCAGCTGCCCCCTGCTCCATGGGCAGTCCACCACCTCCAGACGAGCCTCACCGCCCTCTACCACCGGCCTTCCACCATCGACCGCGCCTGGGCTGCCCAGGCAGTCTTCGGCCGTGCCTCCTGCGCCAGCGCCTCCCGGTCCATCTAACAGGGCTTCCGGCGCCCCATCTGACTCCTGCGTTGCGTCTCTGCCATCTGCGGCGCCATGGCCATCTACACCAGCGCCGTCGGCCTCACCCATGCAGGCGGTGACTCCAGCTCCTCCACCGGTGACCCCTTCACCTGTAGAATCCATGGGCCCTCGCTCGGCGGCGTCGCGTCCTGAGCCGACTCCTCCTGCTCAGCCGGATCTCGTCGCCCCGCCTTGCCCCCTGCCCAGCCGGGAGACCCTCGGGCCTACATCCTCCACATCTGATGTTGAGATGACCCCTGCGGATAAGAATACCGCTTCCTCTACATCATCTAAAAAGAAAAACACCAGGGACGACCTTGTGGTCTACCTGAGAAAAAACCCCGGCGTGTCCTTCGCTAGGACGGACGCTCTTGGCCTTGGGCGGGAGGAGGTCCTGGACCTCCTCTCCTCGAAGACCAGGGCGCAACAGCAGGGACCCCACATGTCGCCTCTGCAGAGCAATGCTCTTGACGGCCTAATCGACAACATCTTAGACCTGAGGCCCGGAAGCACGAGCAATATATATAAAATTTTAAGGCAGGTAAAGGCGGAGCTGAGGACTGCAGTGCCTCCAACACCCCCACTGCCTGCGCCCCGGCCTGCTGAGCCGGCGCCGCCCGCTCCCCAGGAGTCAACTCCAGCCACGGCTACACCTCCGCTACCACCACCTGACCCAATGGAGGACGACGACGATCTGATGCCGGAGTTAGATCCAATTTTCAATCAAATGATCATTGAACCCGGCTTTGAGCCCTTGCTGGAGTCAGGGATTTCCCTGGATGCCGTCATGTTTGCGGTCTTATACCGCGAAGATAGATTGGATCTAATCAAGGATCTCTCGCCTGAGCAGGGAGTATCCTCGCGGGCTTCCTTGACGCTGCTTCCGAGCGAACTCGGAACAACCATCCCACCATTCGCAGGGGAATTCACAAGCTAAGGATCGCCTTGCCCTCCTGATCAATGTACATAGTTTGCCCTTTTGACTCCTCGTGAGTAATTGTTGACCAGCGGTCAATAAAAATTATTTAATTGTCAATTGTCAGTGTATCACTGTATGTCTCATAACACTACCCGCCTGTGTATCACTGTATGTCTCATAACACTACCCGCCAGTGTATCACTGTATGTCTCATACACTGTCCTAAGTAAAATGGTTGGAAATAAGTATTTTCTTCAACTTTCTCTCTCTGTCTTGTACAATCCTGTGGGTATTATACTCTCGAAATGGAAGATATGGTTAATGTATTGATAGTTTTGGACTGTTCCTCTTTTTCTTGAGTCATTGGTAGGACAGTAAATGACAAGACGATTGAAGGTACAGGAGGATGAGCATTTAATGGCATTCAACAAACAATACTCCTTGTTTCTCTACTACAGTAGAACCTCCATGAGCGAACTCTCTTGCTAGCGGATATACCAAGGACAATTCTGAACGCCAAAATTGGTATTTTTACCAATAAGTTGCTCTTCGATAAGAGAAAACCTCTCTCTAAGAACACATCTAGCTGCCAAAGTATCCCTTATATCTTTTTACCTTATATATGAAAGAAAGTTTAATGTGTCCCTGATGTAGTAAAACCTCTTTTTAAAAGATAACACTTAGTTCCAGAGTTAGAATTTCATATACACTCATGGGAAAAACTTGGGAAATTTTCCTATTTTGATGCCGCCGGTTGTCTGTTTTTTTTTTTTTTTTTTTTGAAGGAGACAATGGCAATTTTGTTCACACTTGGTTATCTCGTGTGTCTTCAATAAAGGTCACTGTAATATCTTTCAGAGTTATTGTCTGAATCCAGATATACATGCTGAAATGTACAATTTCCTTAAGTTTTGTCCATGCGAGTAGTTTCCTCTTACCGGAGAGCAACTGAAAATGATTATTTTGTATTTGTATAGAGATATATGCTGGCGTGAATTTTCGTTTATGGAGGTTTATACTGTTTTGTTTTATATTGACCTATAATGGTTTGTTAGTTAACAGCATATTACGTCAGATTTGGCCAGAGTTTGATTGCAGTAACACAAATCACCAGCCCTATTCTGCAATGTACAACAACAACAAAAGTTTTATTAAGACCTTTTGGTCTTATACAGATTCTCCAAGCAGAAATATAGGGCATATACAGAAATAATAATAATAGTACCAGTAATCAGCATTGTTATCAATGTGTATCAAATAAGGGTAAAAATAAAAGAAAGGGTTTAGTATAAACTTGTATACAACCAGTTAGGAACAAGCTTTTCTTCTTCTTAAAGACCAATAATTAGTAGAATTGACATAAATAATTATCAGTCATCAGTTTTACACATGGATGGATCAAAGGTTGTCTAAAGTCATAATATAAAGTCTTAGGGTTCTTAAAATCTTGAAGATACATCGGTCAGTAAATTTTTTAATTATCGCGACATTTCGATAAAAATCTTTTATCTTCGTCAGGAGCAAATAGAAAATTAAAGTATTTGGTAAGACGTGAAAAATTATTCTTAGAGAGTCTTTATCTTTACGATAAAGTCTTATGGGTTAATTGATTTATTGACCTATTCTACAGTGAGGTAAATGCACAGACAACTTGTTGCTACTTACCAACCCAAGTGGTCGCAGAGGTCTTTCCCATCCAATTGACTGAGAAAGTGAGAAGGCCATCGGATGGATCAATTACACCTGTCACATTGTCACACCATCTATAAATTACATTCTAGTATTCTCAAAGGCCATTCTAATCATTTTTACATTATGTAATGAATGTTTACTTATTTACACAAAGGAAGTGGTAGAATGTGGAAATATGTTTTCCATCAAACACTGGGAAGTTATCTGTTTACAAGTAATGGTTGTTGACTGGATGTGAGTCTATGCAACTTTTTCCTGCAGTACCTATACCTACTCTACTTTCAATAAGAAAAGTAAGCGTCATCTAATGTCCGTCGTCGCAAACTAGCGGACTCAACAACAAAGCCTTTATTTAGGGCCTCTCGCCATATACAGGATTCGCCAGTTCACAAGGGATGGGGAGAACACTGTGTTCCGGGAAATATCCTGTGGAATCCAAATATCGCCACCTCTATATACCTATTCTTTGATATTTCATTAATTATAACTAACGGACTCGGGTCGGTGACAACACCATATTTGGCAAACTGAGAAGCGTCCACCTGAAGACCATAGTTTTGAGTACAATGGCTCTCGTCAGTCCAGGGCGGATTTTATAGATGTCGTCTAATTTTGACATCTATTTTGATTAAAGAGGTGGCCTTAATATATATAGATCAATATTTTAATCAGTAACCTTTTCATCTATAGATATTGATGGAGAGGATAAATAGAAAAACGAATATAAACATTTCAATACGGAAAATATATGTGTGAGTAGAGAGGTATGGTAGATTAAACTGACAAAACCGCTGGAAGAGTTGAACACTGATAAGTCAGGCCCTTCCAATATGTTCTCAGTATAATAACAATCCACCGACATGTTCAATACAATATATGTTTTTTTATTATCTCTCTCTCCTTGTATATATATAGCTAGATGACGTCTTTTTTGACGAGAGAGGCGACCTTTGTTTTTGTAGATCAATATCCTCCCGGCAAAATTTCCATATATATATATATATGTATATTGTAAATCCTATATATATATATGTTATATAAAAATATTATTTTATTTCAAATTATAATTTCATAGATTCAAATACTCTGCTAAATCGACCGCCAGAGGTCACTCTTCCCCTATAAAAAAACTCGTTGTTGTTTTATCCCGATGGCCGGCTCAAAACTTTTGTACATTATGTAAATAAGTTTTTCATTTTTAGATTCTTACGCCTTAAGCCAGGCAGTACTTTTACCAAATCGTCTTTTATATATTCCTTAGCTAAATTAAAGCAACCTCTGATCAAAACCTTTTTTATTATTATTCTTTCAAGATTTTAACCACGACTGCATTACCATAATCCTCAATATGATCTAAATTCAAGCAGAAAATCTCTTTTCTTTATTTATTTATACCATATATATGCACAGGAGGCCAAAGGTGTTGCATTATGATAGATATATGATAGCGCGGAATTGTTTCAATATTTTACAAGAAGACTAGAGAATAGAGTAACAAGACCTAGTTAGTGTATAGGATCCTTCAACACCTCTCTCTCTATCACTGAGTCTGTCAAGTCCAGATAGCCTCTAAGATACGATGACCTCTGATACGTCAGCTGGGACCTCCAAGGATAGTCAGAACTCCTACAGTTGGTACAGATGATAGACTTAAGGAATCCTTCCTACAAGGAATCATATGATAAAAACTTTATCATTTTTCCACATTTAGGGCGATCCACACAAAGAAAAAAAACTATCTATCATAAAATAAAGCTTCCAGGGTTAATTTTCTTGTTCAAATTTTTATCTTCAAGCTTTCGGACTTATCACTCCTTCAACAGGAGTATCACGATAATAAATTGATGATAAATACTATTTTTATATACAAATTATTATTTACATATTTTAAATATTAATGATATTGAATGGGAAGAAAAATATATTACATTATTTGTGTACAATCTATATCTTAGCCTATATTATTGGATAAATTCTTGAAGATAGCTTCACTAGTAATATCACAAGAGAAATATATAGTAAGAGAAAGGTTTTTTTTTTATTAATTAAACCGTATTTGACCAATTCTGGAAAAATAATTTTGGAAAATCAACGATTAGTTGATATTTATTCCGATAGATGGCGCAAGTCATTAACAAATTTTAGTTGCACCATCAGGAGATGTCTTTCTCTTAATTTATCAAAATGATCTTAGTACAATTTCACATTTGTACTCCTTTTTTTCGACAAGAGTTGAGTTAAAAAATAAACTTATTGTTTGTATTCTGTTTTGCGCTATTTAAATGATCCTATCTCTAATTGTACAATTTGAGTACTGTTGAGTATAGTAAGTATTGTAAGTAGTGTAGGTACCGTAAACCTGGTTGCCATTGCCAGCAGCTCCCGGGCGGCTCTGCACCGCTGTGAGATAGAGTCCGGACAGTTCCCCTGTAGCGGATTGGTGGAAATGGACTTTGGACCCGAGCTGGTTCTTCCACACTCCTGTGAGCAGTCCGCATCGCTCCTGGCCTGGACACACATTACTTAGTTACATATCTACGTCTATGTATATATGTAGTAACTATTTATAATACCACATCTCTATATACATCCCAGTACAGAACGTTAAAGTGATGATACCACAACACCAGTTTTGACAAATTCAGACAAAGGTAAATTTGTATATCATGGTTTAGGGCTATGGCCTTCATCAGTACAGGGCGGCTTTGATTCCATAACATCCTATGTGAGTTGAACTGCGAAAATTCAGCCTGTGAAACACTTCACCATTTTAAACACTTATCGGGGGGTCGGTGGAAGGCTGGTTAAACCGTTTGGTTTCGACCACTACGACCCGGGTTCGATTCCCGCATTGGACACTTTTTATGTTTAAAAAAAAAATGCTCCAATGGCCCCCCGATTCTTGCAAAAGTCCAACCCCACCAGCGAGTGCAAGGAACCAAACGGGGCTCTGGCACATTTGTAAGTGCAAAGTCGAACTGCTTTCACATGTGTAGACATGTGGTGCGCTTACAGTAAAAAGCAGTCGCTAACTACCCACCATGGTGATCATGGCCTGTACCACGTGTACTAGGGATAAGCAAAAAAAAAAAACACTTATCGATACCAGAAACCAGAATACAGCTTGCAAGTCGTCCAAGTAAGGCCAGATGGCGAGCCGTGTGATTCACATAAACATCCTGGTGTTGGAAGGTTGCATCATAGCTGTGGATAGCGTACGTATTTCTCACGATGGAGTTGTATAGAAGGAGTTGGAAGCTCTTAGCGACAGTAGAGGTAGCGAGGGACAGTGTGGAAGACAGAGTTCTTCAACCGGTTCCTGGTAGCCCCCCCTCCGCGGTGTCTCTATATAACTTGTCTCGACCCCACGCGGCACTACGCCAAATTTCTCTTCCAGCTTACACAACCAAGACGTCACCCTCAGCCTCCAATCATCATAAATATGTACAAGACAATTATCATCCTAGATTTTAAAATTGCTATACAATAGAACCTCTCTATAAAAGACACCTAATTACAAAAAGAAGAAGAAGAAATAAGACGCCGCAACTATTTTTATTAACTTGATATAAGGAATATTGAAAGAAGAGAGAAATATTTCTTTAATTAATTAAATTTTAAAAAGTTGCAGCATCTTTTTTTTTTGTAATTTATCGAAACCCTTAATCCTGTGTTAATGAGAAGACACCCAGTTACAGAGCCAAAGTGTCTTTTATAGAGAGGTATCCTCTTACTGGAGAGTTGTTAAATAGTAAAAAAAATGATAATTTTGGTGATAAAAACTTTCATGTTACAATGTACTAGAGCGCCATCTGTTATCAAATTATAAAACTATTTTATAGGCGTAATATTCTTTTTAAAATAAAACAATTTCTAAAATAGTTTTATAATTTGATAAAAACTTTCCTTCACATAGAGTTTCTTTTAGATGGAGAGTTCTCTCTTGGAGTGTACTCCATTCCAAAATGTTTTTATCGCACACAAAAAGAGCAATATCAATTAGTTGTATTTCTAAAATACAAAAACCGTGCTAAAAATAGTTTCAATATACGTATCTCGAAATGACAGGGATGAACGATGCGATTGGAACAAAGTAAGAGATCAATTGAATTTCTGAAATATATTTATTTACGGGGCTGCTAATCAGAATGAATGATTTTTTAGCCTCGATGGACACATAAAGCGGAATATATACAAAGTACTATGTACATTGCACTGTTGGAGGGGCCTGGGGATGGGTGGCCAGGGGATCATCGCCAGGTGAGGCCAGGAGAGCCAGGATGTAGAGGAGAATCAGAGAAAAGTTGGATGTCGTGAATTAGGGACAGAACTACAATGTCCATGGAATGAGAAAATTACATCCCTAGTGTACACATGGGTCCTATCTCCCAAACTGACCTGTTTATATTGGAGATATGGAGCAAGGTTAGAGAGCACTGGCACACAACTTGCTCCATGTCACCAACTTACTCCTTTCTTGATGAACCGGTATCTCGAAAACTCACTAAGACGCCGCAACTATTAACTTGATATAAGGAAGCTTGAAAGAAGAGAGAAATCTTTCTTTGATTAATTAAATAAATAAAAAAGTTTCAGGGTCTTATGTTTATTTTTTTTTGTAATTTGTCGAAATCTGAAATCCTGTGCTAATGAGAAGACACCTAGTTACTGAACCAAAGTGTCTTTTATAGGGAGACGAAATTAAAATAAACCTAGCCTTTGTCAATAAGTTTATTTGTTTTTCAAATGAATGTGATGTACATTCATGAACAAAACTTAAGGAAGTTGTACATTTCAGCATTGTATATATGGATTCAGACAATAACTCTGAAAGATATTACAGTGACCTTTATTGAAGATACACGAGATAACCAAGTGTGTACCAAATTGCCTTTGTCTCCTTCGAAAAAAACAGATACCAGCCACATCAAAGACTTTCCAATTCCTTAAGTTTTGTTTATGAGTGTATATATATAAAAACCAACAGGGATTATGTCTGGACAAAGAGTATTTCACCAAATGTCTGAATCCGCCAGACCTTGGCAGGATCCCAAGTATTGGGCCAACGGAAGCAATCATGCTCAAGGCCAAAGAAATATAAAAGATTCACCAATTCTGCTCCTATTTGATGTTATCGTTCTCGTTTGACAAAGTGATATCATATTTACATAGCTCCTCTTTTACATATAACTATGCAACTTGACCATTTATAATTACGAGTTTGACCAGATATACCTGTGGTGTACAAATACATGAAGAACCTCCCGTGAATGACTTTTGAAGCTATTAAGCCACCTCCCTGAGTGACCACCTTTATAAAATCCACATAAACGACTTTTTTTATATTTACTAACCTCCAATAAACGACCACATCTAGGAGAGACCAGGGGTATCCTTGTTTTGGAGCTCTGGTCTCATTAAAGGTTCTGTTGACGTTGTTGCCTATTGCCAAGAAAATTGACAATTAAAACAATTTATTGACATATTGTCAATACATGAAAAGTACACGGTCTGCACTATTTAAAAAAATGATTATATATATATGGATCATACACTATGTACAATGAATATGGCGCCTCTGCCAGCGCTGTAGAGTTTGGTGGGGAATCGCCAGTGGGTCTCCAGCGCAAAGATATAAAGAAATATTTCAAACCAACTACTTAAGTTAGTGGTATTGAAAAATATTCTGAATATTTATCTTATTTTGTCCTAAATAATATTTTTTTGTGGTTTGGATACAACCAAGGAGCTATTGGGGAATGTCCCATTATCTGTTTTGTACTTTTTGTATGTTTTGGGAATGTCTTGTGATGTTTCCTGTAACCTTGGGAGATTGGAGACGTCAGTATTCAATATTGTAATTACTAACTCATAAGAGATGTGTTGTGTGTGCTATACACAGTTAAATTAATAAATCATAATAGGTGTTGATAGTATAAGTAATTAGACCATCATGAAAGATGGTAGGACACACATCTACAAGAAGGAACTGTTTGCTACACGATGTTTTAGAAAGTGTAATGACCTGAAGGAAGATAATCCAAATAATTGACTTGATATTACCAAAAAGGTCAGCCATATCACCAAATCAAACAACTGACAGGTAATATCTGAACAAAATGGAAATGAGTCATTCTACACGATGTTTTAGAAAGTGTAATGGCTTGAAGGAAGAGAATCCAAATACTTGACATGATATCAAAGTCCGCCATATCCCTAAATCAAACAACTGGCAGACAAAATCTGAACAAAATGAAAGTTGGTAAATCACTCCATACGATGTTATAGAAAGTGAACTGCCTGGAAGGAGATAAATCTAAATAATTGACATGATATTATCAAAGGGATCAGCCATATCACCAAATCAAACAACTGACAGCCAAAATCTGAACAAAATGGAAATTAGTCATTCTATACAAGATGTTATAGAAAGGATGTTTCCTGTATGAGAGATATCAAAAAGAAGAGAATGAAAGATAATACAAATAATTAACGTGATATCAACAAATGACAAATTTCTTTAAACATTAACAGAAGGATACACTTATAGATGCAAAACTTCTTTCTACATGTTCAAAAAATAAACAACAGCCTCCAAATAATAAAATCTCAATCCTCCAATGAAACATAAAAGGAATATCCTCTCAAGGAACTAAAGACACCTAATGGAGATCGTTTAAACGACTTAAGAAATAAGCAACAACAACAACAACAACATGTTTAGACATTTAGTGACTTACAGAGTAAAGGAACTCGCTAATTACCCATCAGGATTAACATGGCCATGTGTATTTGAGATAAGTAAAAAAAACTTATATAGAGATTTTTTATCGCATTTTATAACTCAGCCTGTCTAAAATGATTATATCGAAAGTTCTTCCCATTTTCAATTATATATATATATATTGTAGCGTGGTTGATTTATTTGCATAATTTTTATATTGTATAAATTTACATAAGTTTTTATTATGTCATATAGCTTTATAAATGCGTGTATATACAATTTTAAGACAGACAGACAGAGAGAATAAAGTTCGGTTGGGTTTACCTCTCCTCATGTCTGTTTTTTCAACGCGCCAATATAATATATAGTTGTGCGGGAGGATATGGTATTTGTGTACACAAAGAGGCACCTCTCCTGTTAAAAAGTAATAAAAACATCACGTTCGATTCATAACCCCAACACAGAACAATATGGTTGTTAGCACGTTTTCTTTGAAGTTTCTTCTAGAAAGAACGATGTGTAGAAATGTAGGGTAGTCGGTTCACAAAACACTGAGCGAAATTCGGTAGAAGAATTCGCCGTGATGATTCTTTGTGGGCTGTTGCAAGGATTTAAATAAGATCACTAAATAGCAGAAAGGAGGGGGTAAAAATCTCCTTCTAACTAACTTTATTTAATACATATTGAGAGGACAGTGGAAAACACGCGACTGGTGGGTAGCAAACCAAGCCGTGTTCTAATGTTTATGTTGGCGGCTGGCACCGCCGGCATGTTTACAGTCGACACTTGAGCTGTCTGGGCTGCCTGGGCTGCGTCCGGAATAATGGATCTCCACCATTCCACACACACTCCCACCTGTTTTTATCTAGGCACACAGAAAAACACAAATAATCGTCCAATCGGTTGGGTTTACAAATGGTTCTTCCCGATCTAGTCTGTATTTTTGCAGTTTTCTCTTTATCGTTCAGCAAACGCGAATAAGCTGCTGTTGATGATATTTCCAAGGGATATATTTTCTGAATAGGTCTTAGGAAGGTTCCTACTGCGGTTTTCACCTTCACTAATCTATTCACTCCATCTCTTCCAAATAATATCTCCTCGATCACTGCTAATGGCCAGAAGTTACGCTTTTTATTGTCCATACCAACTAGGACAACATCCCCAGCCTGGAGTGTTGGATTGTAAATGCGTCTGTTTCTCTGGACCAGGAGGGACAAATATTCCTTCCTGAATCGTGATTTCAACTCCTCCCTCAGCTTGCTCAAATAGCGCAGTTTCTGTGTCGTTGGATTAGATCCCATATTCTGGCACTCGGGAAACTCGACATCTGTCTGTTCTTGTAGAAACATGGAAGGTGATATTGTCACAAGATCATTCGGATCGTCGCTGACATAAGTCATGGGCCTTCCATTCATCACTGCTTCTGCATGACACAGCAGGGTCATCAATTGTTGATATGTTAATGTTGATGTTCCAAGCATTCTTTTTAGTATGTCTTTGAGGGAACGAATCAATCTCTCCCACCAACCACCCCACCAGGCAGCAGTAGGCGGGATGAATTTCCATTCAATACGCTTCACTTTCCCGTCGTTAGAAACGCGTTCCCAGTCAATCTTTTTAAAGAAGTTATTGGCTCCTACAAAATTTGTTCCGTTGTCGCTGAAGATGGTGGATGGACGTCCTCGTCTCTTGATGAATCTCTCCAGGGCCATTAGGAAATCTTCTGTGCTGAGAGATATTACCAGTTCCAAATGTACACAGCGGTACACAGCACAGGTGAAGAGAACAACCCAGGTCTTGGTCTGATCTTTCAGATAGAGCGGGCCCGCCAGATCAATCCCTACCACCTCGAATACCTTGGCGTTATGTACTCGAGTGGCAGGTAATGGAGCGTCTTCCACCACAACGGGTTTAGCGGAGAAGCGGCGACATGTGACACATCTTCTCACTATTTTCTTAATGGTCTGTCTCGCTTTTACTATCCAATATTTTTCCCGAAGTTTGTTCATCAAAAATTGTACACCAGCGTGGCAATTCTCAACGTGTGAATCACATATCATTTGTTCAATCAACGGATGAGTCCCATGTAATAGTACTGGCAAACGGAAGCCATATTCGTCGCTGCTGTAAATCAATTTTGTTTTCACACGCAGGATTCCTTCTACTTCACATACCTTCAGACCAGGTATAGAGTGACTAGGGAAACACTCGGCCTGAACTAATTTCAAAAGCGCCAGCTCCGCTTCATCGATCTCCTTCACGCGATTCCCGACAAAGGTACCCCACTGATCATCGCGCTTTATCCAAGCGAGGGCTGTTGTGGCATCAGACCAGAATACATTTTTGATATCTTTTAACTCTAGAGCTGCAAAGATCATCTTGTTTAATCGTGCTCCTACAACACAGGCTAAAAGTTCAAGTCTTGGTATCGTAGGTCTCTTGAGAGGAGCGACTCGAGACTTAGCCGCCATCATATGCACTTCAACTTTGTCACCAACCCGAGTCCGAAGGAAGACCACAGCAGCATAAGCTTCACTACTAGCATCAACAAACGTGTGTATCTGCCAGTCCTTCTGCGGTACCATCAATGGATTGAAATTCCTAGGAATTGCCATGCCTTTGTGCAGCTGAAGGTCGTCGAACCATAGGCTTAGTTCATCCTTGTAGTGACGGTCCAATTCATCGTCCCATGCCAACTTTAGAGTCCAAGCTTTTTGCAATAGAATTTTAGGCTTTATTAATATTGGACTCAGAAATCCAATAGGGTCATATATCTGAGCTAAGAAGGACAGGATACTCCTTTTGGTTATCTTGGGGGGTATGGCTACGGGTATTTCACATGACAAACAATCTTCCCTTTTATCCCAACATACACCAAGCACTTTAGATATCTCTGCTCTTTCAAAGGGGTAAGTATCGGAGGCCACGTCCAGACTATGCTCCCAACGGCTTAGCTCCAACCTAGCATTATCCAAGATGGACGTTGCGGTCAATTTGAGATCTTGTAACTCTTCAAAAGAGTTCACGCTTGTGACTAAATTGTCCACATAAAAGGATTTCTGCAACCTCTGAGCTAACGGTTTATGTTCAGGTCGAACATTAGACAGGTGGTATTCTATTACTGCCCCCAAAATGAAAGGACTACAGTTAACGCCGAAAACGACACGTCTATGTCTGAATACTTCTGTCTTTTCTCTATTTTGGGAATACCATAGAAAACGCAGGTAATCTCTGTCCCTTTCATTTACCTCAATCTGAAGAAACGCTTTCTTAATGTCTGCCACGACACCAAACTTGCCATTTCTAAACCTTAGCATAAGGTTGGGAATCATCTCTATGAGGTTAGGTCCCTTTTCAAGACAGTCATTTAAAGATGGGGATCTATAGACCTTGCTGGAAGCATCAAAGACAGGCCTGATAGGCGTAGTCCCACTGGAGAGTTTCACCACAGGACGATGAGGCAGGTAGAAGGCCTCAGCGTCGTGTTGTTCAGCTGGGACTTTCTCAATTATCCCATCATCCAACCAGCCTCGGAAAATATCATCATAGTCCTCATAAAGATTCAAAGAGATTAATTTCTTAGTCGTCTGTTCTAATCTCTTCATAGCAACCTCCCTGTTGTCCGCGATTTTAGCTTTCTCTACAGTCCACGGGAGGGAAACAACATATCTTCCAGAGACAGAATGTTGGACTGTTTTTAGAAAATGTTGACGCGCCAGTGCGTCTCTCTGATCTCTCTGTTTAACCCCAATAGGATCCATAATGCCAAGAACATCGAGGTTCCACAGATTGGTTACACTGCTCTCCGAAATTGTCATCGTTGTAACATGATGAGCGAGTGAAACGTCGCTACCTGGCTGACATTCTCCCATTAAAGTCCATCCGAAACGCGTCTGCGACGCAGTCAAGCCATTTGACAACACACAAGATTTCATCATGAAAATAGATCCCAATACATCGCATCCTAGAAGTATTTCAATTTCCATGTCATCCTTTCCAATATCAGGAACCCAGATTCTGCGAGTTTTGAGTTCTTTCAACCATGGCCCGCGGCTCAATCTTGGTAGGTTACCACAGATTTTTTGTTGGTCAAGAAGCTTCGCAACCATCTTAAAATTCCCCGATGCATGACCCAAATTGACTCTGTATTCTTGGTGGACACTTTCACTAGTATGACCTCCAAACACCACATGTTTAAGTGATTCCTGACCAATGGGAGATAGTCCGAGATCCTGTGCAGTTTTAGACAAAATATAGGATCGTTGGGAACCTGTGTCAAGAAGGGCACGCACTACTTTCGCCGAAGTCGCACCTTCGACCTTAATCTTCAGAGCCTGTAGCAAAATCAGAGACGAAGCGCTAAGACCGGAGAATGAAACTCCGTTTTCAACTGTAGGAGAAACGTCACAGTCTTCCACCTGTTCCTTGTCTTCATCCGCTGACTCTCGTCCAGGAGCATTAAGAGGGCATAAAATATCAAGGTGCTTCTTCTTACATCGAATACATTCAGTTATGCGCCTTCTACAATTAGAAGAGATATGACCTGGTTGGAGGCAGGAGAAACAACATTTAGCGTTTTTAATACGCTCTCTTCTTTCTTTAATGCTCATTCTGCGCGCAGCAAGACATTCTGTGTTCTTATGATCTTTATTACAAAAGATGCAATTCTGGGCACGTCCAGCAAAGAGTCCAGAGGCCGTAGGTATCTTAGCAGGATGTGATTGTCTGCCCACGTTTCTATCTTGTTTCAGAGATCTAAGTCCAAACTTGGATCCAGCTAAGGCTCTGTCTTGTTCTGCTGCAGCTTCCTTTTGGAGAAACTCCATAATTAGGTCAACTCTAGTTTGAGTCGAATCATCAGCATCAATCTTGACATCATGGAGGGGGCTTCTTTGCCAAGCCTTCATGAGTTCCTCTGAGAGACATGCCTCAATCATTGGAAATATAAATACAGACATCTGTCTGGCCTCAATCTTTAAGGATTCCAATGCTCTCAAATGAGTCACCAACTCATCATAAAATGAAGTCACCTTCAACTGTTGTTTGGAGGAGCAATCGAGCATAAGGCGAATAAGGTCCCTGACATAGACTTGTTGCAACAGTTCAGGCCTTCCAAATCTTTCTGTCAAAGTTTCTATAACTTTGGGGTAATTATCGGCAGTCAGGGGGTAACTATTAACCAGTTTACTAGCTCTGGTTCCCGGCGACATAGACTGTACAAGATATTGAAACTTGTCGCTGTCTTCTAAAGTAGGATCGACATGTATCTTGTTGAACTGTGCCCACCATCCCAACCAATCTTTTATTTCTCCTGTAAACTTCTTTAATTCTATCTTGGGTAGTTTTACAGTTCTATGGTGTGAGCTAGAAGCGAAGCTCACTTCACTGGTCGTGGGACTGGATGCAGTGATCCTGGGTTCAACAAGAGCGAGACATCTTTTATATATCCTTTTATATCTCTGGGTATATTGCAAGGCTTCCTCATCGTCTTGCTCTAGTTCCTCTTCGCTAACGTCTGAAGTTAGCATGAAGTCTCTTATCTTGCCTTGGATCACAAGAAGCTCACTGTGAGTTTCTTCAATTATCTCTCTATTACATTCAATGTCCTCTACAGGTATCGGTGAAGTACCTGACAGAAACTCTTCTGTCGTCTTCAAGTAGCGAGTTAGTCGCTTTCTAAGTACAAACGAGCTGACTCAATTCGATTCAATTGATTTATTTCAAACAACAAAAGAGAATTACACTACGATTTAATGCGATTTAGGTGTATTTATAACACAAAAGAAAACAGAAGAAGAAAAAAAAACAACAAAAAGAATGATGATAATTAACAATAAAATTCTATGAATATGAATTATAATTAATTAATAAAATACAATAATAATAATAATAACCTAACAATTAAAATGATGAAGAATGAGCCACAACACCAGGTTTGAAAAATTCTATCCATTTCATAACTCTTCTTTGTGGTATGTTATGATATCGAAGCCGTCCCTATACTGTTGAAGGTCATATCCCGACACCATGGTATGCAGGTTGGAATTTGTTTGAATTTGCTAAAACTGATGTTGTAACTTATTCTTTATCAACGCTATAGCATTCTGTACTGAGGTTATGGATCAAAATGCAAATTGTTTTAATGATTTTTTAACGAAACAGGTTCTCTTTTGGTACATATAAATATATATCAAAATACGAAACTATTTTAGACGCGTATGATTATTTTAAAAATTAAACAATTTCTACTTCCCTTATTGCAATGGAAAATTTAATGGAAGGGCCTGGCTAAGGGCAATAAAAATAGTTTTATTTTTAAAAGAATCATACGCGTCTAAAATAGTTTCGTATTTTGATAACAGATGCGCGCTAATGCATCATAACATATAAATATATATATTAAGACACCAGTCAGATTCTCCTCTCTCATTGCCGGCTTACAACGATATCCTCACAATGATCAATCACCATCATGTAGTGGTGGAGAAAAAGATGAATCTAAGTTATTTATCCTACTTACTGCTATGTAAAAGTTGTATAGGGACAGAGCAACCATTCGACTTGATATGGCGTTGGTTAAAATACTTTGTACTGAGGTGAGTTGGCTGTCGTTTACTTTTGAGAAGAACATCTCTCTTTCTTCGCTAATATACTGGTACTTAAAGATGTAATGGGATATTTCTACATTACTATTTTTAATTAATTAAAAAAGATTATATATATAAATAAAGAAACTCAAATTCTAAAAAAAGATGTCTAACTCTTATTATCACTACGATTGCAATTTCTGTCAGGAATTTCTCTACAAGGATATAATTGTCAAACACATCTCCCAAGACAAAGCCAAAATAGTCACTTACCATTGGCCAAGGCAACAACAAACAGCAGAAGAAAACTCCTCCAAGCTTCCATCGCAACTATCGTCTGCGTATCTCGCAACAGAAGAGTTATTTAGATAGAGACGTGGTGACGTCACACGCCGTATTGCCTTCTGATTGGTCCATTTGGGTAACGTGTTTATCCTTCTCTTGCGCTT
>CP092881.1:10178093-10195219 GCA_030710605.1 Cordylochernes scorpioides | reverse complement strand
TTATTGTCGTGTCTTCTTCATTAGGAAATAGGTACCGTTGCCACGTTAGGCACCTTGGACCAGAATTTGGTCAAATATTCCAAGGGTTCAAGGGGAACTGATGTGGTCAGAATTCTCCCATCGTTAAGCTTAATATCTTGTTGATATTAAACCGTCTTCAAACTTATTATTAAAGAATGAAACTAAGGTTTTGAATATCTTTTGTTCTTGTGACAAAAATATTTCTTCTATAAATGATTATTTATTATTTTTAAAACTATATATATATATATATAGTTTTAAAAATAATAAATAATCATTTATAGAAGAAATATTTTATATATTATATATATATATATATATATATATATATATATATATATATGAAATCAGTATGGGTAAAGTGAAAAAAAAACACAAAGCATTTTCTGAGCATTTAACTTAATGTTTCAAATATAGTTTTGTGTGTGTGCTATTTATCAACCAAAATTAGCTGATCTTTCAAATATAATTATCGTAGGTGTTCTTTTTATTTGTAAAAATGTCCATTTAACAATTCAAATATGGTCATTGTGTTTGCAATTCAGCAGCTAAAAAGTCAACCAAATCTTCTTTCATAGGTAGAGCCATTTATTGGTAGAAAATATTAACAATCTTTCACAAGTAGTGCTATTTAATGGTAAAATTTTAACTAAATCTTTCATATGCAGTGCGCCTATTGGTGAATATTATAGATTCGTAGAAGAGAGAAGAGAAATATCCTATTATTATTTAAAAGTATAAAACAATAAAAGAAGGACAAAGCGATAGAAATTATATTTACATCAGTGACCTGTCCTATCCAATAACCACTAGTCAACCAACAATCCAACAAGGCTGTGCTATATAAACAGATGTGTCAATTAACATAAACAATACAGAAATGCTATGCAAATCACAAGAGTATTCCATTTTATAAATATCTGGAATTGACACTTTCAACAGTGCCATTTATATTGGTAAAAATGTCAATTGAACGTTATGTTTAACAGTTATTAAGTAAATGATTGCACCACATTTACCAAATGAACATTTTAGACATAATTTGTTACGCGCTCTATAACTAATGTTTATAGAATTTAAAGAGTTAGGTTTAATGGTAGTTACCTTTCTTTCTGTGTTTTACATATTTAAACTATACCTATAGTACATATACCATTTTAAATTTGAATTTACTTACCGAGATATAACGTAATTACTGCTTAAACAAAAAAATATAAAAATAAAACAATAGCCAGCCTTATTTGCATACATGGTGACGCTAGTCAAATACAATTTATCGCAAAAGCAAACATAGAATCAAATAAAATAAATTAATGAATTAAATATATTTGAAACTATTATAGACGCGTATGATTCTTTTAAAAATTAAACAATTTCTATTTAAAATAATCATATGCATCTATAATAGTTTCGAATTTTCATAACAGATGGCGCGCTAAGGCATTATAATTATATATATGGTACCGCGTTATGAGAATTTCAAGATTTATAAAATTTGTTATTTAGTTTAAACATGTGAGGTTTGTTTTTTTATTTTTTTAAATAAATAATTAGTTAAAATATAGTAGTATAAAAAAGGTAACACCCAGCAATGCGGTATTATTTGATGTTCTGACCCAAAATTAATTCAAAATCTGTAGTTCTTTATATTTTACTTTTCCTCTTTTTTTCAAAAAAAAAAATTACTATAAATATATATATATATTGTAACGTAGAAAATTAGTAAAGACAAACCTCAGAATTATACACGGCAATTTATTTAATGTAAAATCAAATTAAAACTAATAAAAAAACAGAAAGGCAATGAGAAAAATGGTACAGTGTATCAAAATACAAATATCGAAATTAAAAAATATTTTCACAGAATAATAAACAATATGTGCTACAATATAATCAATATTATATAACACATAAATATTATAAGAGATAATTATCATAGATTTAACTATTTTTGTAAATATATTTATGATTATCTTTCTAATCTGAAAGTTTCAGGTTCCTAATATATATTATTGTTTCTCTTTTTTATTTTGATTACCTTTTCTTGTATAATATGTTTAAAAAATGGAAATCGACGCAATTATTCCTAGCCGTGTATATCGCGTTTTTGTGTGTTGAAATAAATAAAAATACATAAAATATATTAAACAAAATCTTTGAAATCTAAATATGAAAGACCACCTCTGGGAAAGTAAAAAAATATCTAATTTTACTGATGGTCTCTCAAGAGAAGTTCAACTGTACAATGTAGGTGTAGTTATGAGAACATTGTTTACCTTGAGAGTAAACAGAATCAAGATTTCGTTGATGGTTTGTTAGGTAGATATCCTGAGAGACACCATTATGGAGTAAGATATATTGAGCCCAATTGCTTCTTGAAGGGAAAAACTTGTGTCTAATTGGGTGCAAGTTGTTTATATCTATCTGAATGTTTATATCGGACAATCTTCCTTCTCTAGATAGAGTCTACCTGTCTGCCTCTCCTCTACCTTCTACTAGATCTTACTGCCTCTACTCTAGCTCTACACTTAAATACTAGAGTATCATTGTTATACACACACAAGACTTTATTAAGACATTATACGTCTTATACTGACAATTCTCCTGTTAGAAATGAATCTAAAAAGAAATAAGAAGTAGGGAAAGAAACTGAATCATCGCTCAGAAAAGAGAAAATAAGCCTGGTTCAAAATCACATTGATAGGTACCGCTCAACAAGAGCAACCTAGTTCATGATAATTGAAACAGTGAAAAATATATGTGAGGTTTATTTACATATTAAACAAATTTTAAGGCGGGATTCAATCCCGGTTCATGACTGTCGGGAATCGAGCGTGTTACCCTCTCATCCACCGACTTTTATATAAAAGAAGAAAAAGAAAGAATATCTATGTATAAAAGTTGAGACTATTTACATCGTTTTTCGTGCATAGAACACAGTGAAGAAGTAGACTGCATCGATGTTATAGTCTACCTGGTTTCTCTATACATTCTACTAGATCTCTCTTACTGCCTCTACTCTAGCTCTACACTTAAATACTAGAGTATCATTGTTATACACACACAAGCCTTTATTAAGACATTCCGTCTTATACTGACAATTCTCCTGTTAGAAATGATTCTAAAAAGAAATAAGAAGTAGGGGGAGAAACTGAATCATCGCTCAGAAAAGAGAAAAAAAAGAAAAGGAAAGAATATCTATGTATAAAAGTTGAGACTATATATATTTTTTTCGTGCATAGAACATAGTGAAGAAGTAGACTGCATCGGTGTTATAGTTTACCTGGTTTCTCTTTACCTTCTACTAGATTTCTCTTACTGCCACTACACTATACACCTATCCCCCAATTTACACGGTACTTGTTTTACACGTTTTCGCTTTTACACGGTTTTCGAAATAAGATTTTTTATTTGTTTTTATCACACTATACTAAATGCTACTGTGATTGAACACAACAAACAACAACAACAAAAAAGCCTTTATTTAGGGTCACTGACCCTATACAGGATTCACCAGAGGTATGCATAAGAACAAAGCAGTGAGACAACGGAAATAGCGATATATACAGAGTACTGTGATTGAACACATGCGCTGTGTACACATCTCACGAGGAATCCCGAGCTTATGTGCTGACTACATATTTTAACCTGTCAATGCATTTTATTTTTATTTCTGTGTACACCTATATCCCCCGATTTACACGATTTTTCTCAGGAACGTATCTACCGTGTAAATAGGGGGATAGGTGACTTATATACTAGAGCATCAGCCCATATAGACCTAACACATTTGACTGTATATTTAAAGAATACAGAGCGATAACGCGCGCCATCTATATATAGAAAATATAAACATTAAGACACGAATGTTTCTTTTACACATAAAATAAACATCTTTCTACTATCCTTACTGCGATGGAAAAATATTAGGAGAGCTTGGCTCAACAGTGGTGAAAGATATTACAGTGACCTTTATTGTAGACAAATTGACAATTAGAATAATATTATTGACATCTTGTCAATACATGCAAAGTGCACAGTCTGAGCTATTTAAAAGAAGATAATATGCATTATATACACTATGTGCAATGAATATGGCGCCTCTGACAGCCCTTGTAGACATACGAGATAACTAAGTGTGAATAAAATTGCTTCTGTCTCCTTCAAGAGAAAAGAAGATGACCGGCGACATCAAAAATACTTTCCATTTTCTTAAGTTTTGTCCATGAGTGTATATTTTGTTAAATGTTCTTTAACGTAGAAAACGTTGTTTTATCTTAAATGTGTAAGATTGTCAAAAAATTGAAGAGAGGGTTTTTTTTTTTTGAAGGAGTGGAATAAAGCGTGAGATTTAATCAAATCCTGTATTGGTTACTTTTTTTTCTTCCTTTTCTTGATAAGTCTAACAAGTGATTGCAAGTAATCAAACAGGTCCCTGGAACACTTGTAATTGCAAAAGTCGAACTGCTTTCACATGTGTAGATATGTGGAGTACTTACAGCAAAAGCAGTCCCTATATACACAACTAGATCATCATGGCATGTACCACGCGTACTTGGGATTAAACCAATGTTAAATTATTATAATGTACAATTTGGATTATAGATTAGAATTACAAGATAATAAGACCAAATCCATATAAATTAATAGTGGGTGACGTTTCGGTAACAGCGTGGTTAATAGTATCAATTTTAGATATTAAAAAGGCATATATTGGATTAATCCAATATATGTCTTTTTACTATCTAATGATTTAAGTATGTATTGCTCTATTTTCAGAACAATAGTTTCAATTTATTTGGATTTAGTCTTATTACCTTGCAATGTGAAGTGTAAAGTTGAAACTTGTGGTGTTGCAGGCCATACGTACCACTTCGAGAATGCATTCAAGGGCGACATTGAGATCAAAAACATCGCGTTTGCTTTCTACTCAGGTCTCTTCGCCTTCGGTGGATGGTGAGTGATCTTTTTTCAACAAGTTACATCTATAATCTCTCCAGATTCTTCATTGTACACTTGTAATTCTTTTTTTTTTAATTATTATTTCTCAAGTAATCATTTATGCATTTATGTGTAGTTACTAACTCGTCTTTTAGTTTTCACATAATCAAAACAATTTCTAACAGTTTGAGTCAAAAGGCGATCCATTAATTAAGATTATATAAAAGGGCGTACCTGGATCTGTAAAGAAAAAAAAATATTTCGAGAGATTGCTCCCTCTTTATCAATTTATAATATAATTGATAAAGAGGGAGCAATCTCTCGAAATATTTTAAGAAAAAAAATTTTTTTCTTTACAGATCCAGGTACGCCCTTTTATATAATTTCTAACAGGTTTGATTAAAATATGTCTTTTTGAAAAATCTCTCTTTTGGAATTAACTAAGATCACATCAATAAAATGAAGTTTTTATTTTATAGGTAGATGTGAATTGAGAACTTTCAAACACCATGTTCATCTGATGTATTATATTACATTTCTATTTTTTTTATCTCTCTGTATTTCTTGTGTATTTATACCTATATACATTCATGAACAAAACTCAAAAAAGTGTAAAGTATCTGATATCGCCGATCGTCTTTTGTTTTTTTAAGAAGACAAAGGTAATTGCAAAAATTGTGACCTGCTTTCTACATATGTAAATATGTGGTGCACTTAAAATAAAAGCAATCGCCAATTATTAGCCACCATGATTATCATGGCCTATACTATATGTACTAAGGATAATTTTAAAAAGGAGGAACCAGCTTTAGTATTTTTATTTCACTCTTTGAATTCCTTTTCTTAAAAATAAAATAAATAACAATCTTTAAAAAAATGATGGAATCAAATAATTTGCAGCTTGGAAAGTTTGATGTAGAAAGAATTTGTCGCATCAACCAATGTCCTAATTCAAACTACTATATTCTGTATTTACACAAATATTTGACGTTTTTATGGATTTTTATAAAATATTTTACCTTATCTAGGATTCCAGAAAACAATTATTCTGATTAAAGTGGTAGTGAATCGCCGAAAGGATGTGTCAACTAGAAATAAGTTTCCCTATTTTCTTTCTACTTTATAAAAGAAATTTTTATAAACATTCACACACATCAAGTGTTCTGTGTTTTATTTCAGGAACTACCTGAACTTTGTGACGGAAGAATTAAAGGATCCTTATAAGTAAGTAAATTTACATATACATTTTAACACATGCACCAGTTCATAGCATAACACACTCCGTTCTCCATATAAGACTGAATACTTTTTGATCAGAAATTTCCTGTCTTAAATCCAACTTGGTCATAAAGCATAGTTTACTTATTCACACTCATGGACAAAAAATAAGGAAGTTGTACCTTTCAGCATTTATATCGGTATTCAGATAATAACTCTGAAAGATATGTTTTACACACAGTGAACTTTACTGAAGATACACTAGATAACCAAGTGTGAACAAAATTGCCTCTGTCTCCTTCAAAATATATATATAGATGGACGAGAGCAGCAACATCAAAGACTTTCCACTTTATTATGTTTTGTCTATGAGTATAGATAGTAAATAAAAAGAATTTTAAAGCAGAGAATAAAAAAAAGATCAGGGTGATAATTAGATGGACATTTTCTGATCACGGGATAAATAAATAAATAAACATGAAAACATCGTGGAGAAGTAGCCTCAAATCTAACAAGTCCTCTTCATGTGAGATGGTCTAACCCATGGAAGGCTTCGAAACTTGTTCTATGAGTAGGATTGCTAAACAGCCTAATGGATTTCACCACTCTGGGCCTTAAATCAGCTAGAGGTCGGGTCAAATGGTTTCCCAAGCTATCTAATGATAAGAACAAACTCCGATACTGTCAAATGGTCATTCCTACAGTAAGTAACTGGATCAATGCCATGTTTCCTAATTGACCTGAAGCCACTTTAGTAAATCCAAAAAGAACTTATCTTGATCAAACCTAACCTTCAAAGAAAGATAAACTCCCAAGTGAACCAGAGTTTCATATGAAAGACTTTATTAATATCACACATATAGGTAAACAGGATGAGCAGCGTTCGTACTCCATGTTAGGAGCAGCTGCACATGGTGTCTGTTCCTCGTGTCAGAGGCGGCCATTTATTTTGGAGCTAAATCGGCCTGCCACTGAGTAGTGCTCCCAGTCTTAATGACAAAGGCAGACTCATTCTACTTCACCCAGTATTGAGATAAGAAAGAAGAAGACACATATACAGTTAAACCTGTCTATAGCGCCCCCTCTTGGGACTCGCCAAAATAGGGTGCTATAGAGAGGGGGGTGCTATAAACAGATAACTTTTATTGTAAAATGTTTACGTTTTAATGTTTAAAATCGGGCACTATAGAGAGGAAGGCGCTATTTAGAGGGGGCGCTATAGACAGATTTAACTGTTTATCTATATAATTAATGAAGGAATTTTCAAAAAGGATCTCCTCTCTGATCGTGAAAATGAAATTTGATGATGGTTTGCGCCATCTATCCGAATAAATATAAACTATTCGTTAATAATAATCATTTTTTACGACTTTTATTGTTTATAATAAAGAAAGAGGATTTAACTAAAATATTTTGGAATTTAAAAGAATCAACGATTATTTGATATATATTTCAATATATGGATTAATACTAATACACTACTTTGGCGAAACTACTGAGAGGGTTCACCAGTGATGAGCTAAGCCCTCTTATTTAATAACTTTTATCATTTCAGTAAAGTCTGTAGAGATAATATTTGATGCTATTGTCACGGTAGTGAAGTATTACAAACGTTTGAGTAAGAATAATTTATTGATTAGAATGCACAACTATTTTATAATTTAATTTACAAGTGATAATATACAATTATGGTAAGGGGTGATGACTATGCAAATATTTATGATGATGATTTATAATACAATATAATGCGGCTTATGATTATAAAACGACATTTGAGAACTGGACACTTTTATTTTTCCGTTTATCATTACTCTTCAAAATTCATCCTTTCATACTTCATATCTAAGGTTAGAAATATTCGTTATTTCTCCTTAAAAAATAAATTTCGATTTTTCGTTCAAAAGAAACACATGCGGGATAATTCTCAAATATCGTTTTACATTTATGACGATAAATAACAGAGTATTCAAAAAAATTATTCTGTGGTATTATACATTCTAAGAAGAACGCATAAATTTTGAAATTTACGAAGGAGGAGAAAACTTTAGCCCAGGCGGTATTCGAAGTCGGGTAATTTTGCTAGTTGTGCAATAAAAAAAGAACTGTTACGTGATATGAGGAGATCAAAGGAATCCGGTCAGTTGCCGACAAGGTGACCTCCCCCACCTACTCAGTTGGTCACGGTCGTCTGGTTTTTGTATTGTGACCTTTGTGACACCAGGATGACTGACATGTCCACCACCACCACATATAACTGTTTCATCTCCCCGACACACGTAACAATAGAAGATATCCAATTGTAGGAACAGAATCAATTCTTTCTTGGAAGTCGATGATTGGAAGATCACGGGAAGATAAACGAAGGCAATTTGACACCCCTGCACAGCTTGTTCACCCAGTCCTCTAATTGGACAATCTTTCTTTTTATCTTCCCACGTACATGCTAGTTCGGCTGTATTTGAAATAACAAGTAGGTTAGAAGATAAAGAGAAGATTAGCATGTCCCCTGTGATACCAGTTCGGCGGTACAATTACTACAATAGGAAGGATACAGCGAAGATTAGCATGGCCCCTGTGATTCCAGTTCGGCGGTACAACTACTAGAATAGGAAGGATACAGAGAAAATTAGCATGGCCCCTGTGATACCAGTTCGGCGGTACAAACACTACAACAGGAATGATACAGAGAAAATTAGCATGGCCCCTGTGATACCAGTTCGGCGGTACAACTACTACAATAGGAAGGATACAGAGAAGATTAGCATGGCCCCTGTGATACTAGTTCGGCGGTACAACTACTACAATAGGAAGGATACAGAGAAGATTAGCATGGCCCCTGTGATACCAGTTCGGCGGTACAAACACTACAACAGGAATGATACAGAGAAGATTAGCATGGCCCCTGTGATACCAGTTCGGCGGTACAAACACTACAACAGGAATGATACAGAGAAGATTGCATGACCAGAGTACACACCTCTATATATATATACAGTAGAACCTCCCTTTAACGGACACCCCGGTAGCGAACACCTCTCTACAAAGGACAGTTTTATTTGCAAAATTACCATTTTTACTATTTAGCAACTCTCCGTTAAGAGGAAACCTTTCCCTAAAAGACACCTTGGCTCTGCAATTAGGTGTCCTTTACAGGGAGGTTCTACTATATATATATAGTAATATTATAAAGAATAATATATTTCTGTGAGATATCGATAGAGGGTGTCAGAATGAAGGTATGTCTGTGTACAGAAACCTACCCCGAGCCATCTGGATTGGACTCCCATTGGTGACTGCGGTGTACCTCCTCACCAACGTGGCTTACTTCACAGCTATCTCCCCAGTAGAGATGTTAAATTCTCCTGCAGTGGCTGTGGTAGGTTGTCACATATTCCTAGCCGTTTTGTCACATTAAAGGTAACCACTGAGCTAAGAAAATATTGCCTGCTGATTGGATTATTAAAGTCAAGTGACAATTTAAAAAATAATCAACGTGCGAATAACAATACCACATATATATAAACCTATATACAGTATAAACTACAGTTAAAACTGTCTATAGCGGCCACTCTAAATAGCGCCTTCCTCTCTATAGCGCCCGATTATAAACATTAAAATGCAAACATTTTACATTAAAAGTGACCTGTCTATAGCACCCCCTCTCTATATCACACTATTTTGGTGAGTCCCAAGAGGGGGCGACAGGTTTAACTGTATATAAATCTCTGTATAAACGAAGTTTATTCTAAAGTGATGGCTAAGTTTTCAAACAAATGAAAAATAAGAAGGAAATAGTGAGACACTAGATAACATGTAATAGTAATTTAATAAAGGGCCAAATTGGGAAGGTTTCCAAGAAGAGTTAATTGAAGAATCTGTCACCAAGGAGCTGAGAATGACACGAAACTATTTGGTGACAAGTTAGTCTCTAATTGACACCTATATCTCTCACCTGATTGGCTGCTTAGTGCGGACTTCCGATTGGCTATTTATTGGTCTTCTTGAACATCTCTCTTCTCTATCATGTTTTAGAAGAATTGAATAACTTTAGAACGAGTATTTTCCTTTTACTAATAAAACACAACTTTCTAATGTCTCCATATTGCAATTGGAAAAAAGATATTGGGAGGGCCTGCCTCATCAGTGGTGAGCCCTCCAAGCAGTTTCGCCAGTTTTCTCCACATACACTCATGGACAAAACTTCAGGAAGTTTTAACTTTTAGCATGTATATCGGGATTCAGACAATAACTCTGAAAATATTACAGTGAGCTTTATTGAAGACACATGAGATAACCAAGTGCGAACAAAATTGTACCTGTCTTCTTAAAAAAAAAGAAAGAAAACAGACGACCGACTATATCAAAGACTTTCCACTTCCTTAAGTTTTGTCTATGAGTGTAGTCAAATTGTGACGCTATAGATTGAAATATCTTTGTCTTTCTTAGCTGCTGAGATGATCATTTTAGTATTAGTTTTATAATTTGAAATTCAATTACAGTGAAATTAATTAATTATAATAAGGGACGGTAGAGAGAAGATGGGTATAAACCATCGATTTTCGTCGATTAATAATGGTACGGTTTGGCTCATCAGTAGTAAACCCTCCCAGCGGTTTCGCCAGTTTAATCAATCAGACCGCTATTATATTGCATGCCTTCATTGAATTTAATATTGGTCTATTGTTCTCTTATAAAATAAACCCTCTATGTTTAGATTTTAAAACAAATTAATGTTAATTAAAGTGTAGAAAATGTTACAATGGCATTGTATAGCTGACATTATATACACTACTGTAATTTATTACTGTGTTGTGTGAGATATGTAAATATGTGCTGTACTAGACATTCGCCTCCCGGACGTTCGGTGTCCTGGCCGCCCTGATGCCTGTGGCTGTCGCCCTGTCCACGTTCGGTGGTGTCAACGGCATTCTCTTCACATCTGCCAGGTACATTGTTGGAACATTTTTTTACCGTTATTGGACCATTGTTGCACCGTTGCTGTTAATTGTTGGATTTTTGTTGGGTCATTGTTGGATCATTGCCAAATTATTGTTGGACTATTGTTTATTTTCATTGTTAGATAATTGTTTGGTCTATTGTTAGAACATTGATGGCCTTTGTTGAACTATTGATGGATCATTGTTGGATTATTGTTGGATCATTTTCAGAATTTTTTGGACCATTGATGAGTCATTGTTGAACCATTGTTGGATCATTTTTGGATCATTTTTACCATTATTTGATAATTGTTTTATCATCATTGGACCCTTGTTTAACCATTGTTGTATGATATTTTTATCGCACATACATTGTTGATTTTTTTTTTGTATTAATATATTTGAATATTGTTGGATAATTGCTGAACCTTATTGGGACACTTTGTTCACTCCTCATGTTCGATCAGTAATTATTATATCATTGTGGCTTCTTATTGGATAATATTAAGGTAATTAGTAGATATGTCATTTTTGTATGGGCTCTTATTGATGGCTTATTGTTGAATAATTGTTAAATGATTATTAGGACTCTCTAATGGGTACAAATTTTCCTCCAGCAATTAGTTTCTATTTAGTTTAAGATAGCTATTTGTCTGGTTGGTTTTCTATATACTAACAAGAGTGAAGGAAATCCTCTCGGTTTTTTTGTCTTTATAGCTGCAGTTGGTTGATGTGGTTCCTTGTTGAAAGGTGGGTTGAAATTAATCATCTTCGGTTTGCGGATTTTACCTGAAAAGAATGTGATGGTCTATGACGTCACAAATACAATCATGGATAAAACTTAAGGAAGTGGAAGCCTTTGATGTTTACGGTCGTCCTTTTTTTTTTTTTTTTTAAGGAAACAGAGGTATTTTGTTTGCACTTGGTTATCTCGTATGTTTTCATTAAATGCAACTGTGTATCAAGTATCTTTTAGAGTTATTGTCTGAATTTAGATATACATGGTAAAAGGTACAACTTCCTTAAGTGTTGTCCATGAGTGTATCTTTCAGAGTTATTGTCTGAATCCCGATATACATGCTGAAATGTATAACTTCCTTAAGTGTTGTCCATGAGTGTATCTTTCAGAGTTATTGTCTGAATCCCGATATACATGTTAAAAGGTACAACTTCCTTAAGTTTTGTCCATGAGTGTATATTGTGATATGCATGTAGAGGTTTGCTATTGGTGACACTGAAGTGTGTGGTGACAGACTGTTCTGTGTGGGGTCAGAAGAAGGTCATCTTCCCATCCTCTTCTCTATGATCCATGTCCGACATTGTACTCCGGTACCTTCCATCTTGCTTACGGTAACTGCTGTAACTCTACCTTATATATTCGATGTATAGAGAACACCATAATTATGATGAATTAACGCACCATCTGTTATAATAAATATTAACTATTTTCGAAGCGTATGTTTCGTTTTAAAATAGAGAATACACCTATCCCCCGATTTACACGGTAGATACGTTCCTGAGAAAAACGTGTAAATCGGGGGATAGGTGTACACAGAAATAAAAATAAAATGCATTGACAGGTTAAAATATGTAGTCAGCACATAAGCTCGGGATTCCTCGTGAGATGTATACACAGCGCATGTGTTCAATCACAGTAGCATTTAGTATAGTACGATAAAAACAAAAAAAAAAAAACTTATTTGGAAAACCGTGTAAAAGCGAAAACGTGTAAAACAAGTACCGTGTAAATCGGGGGATAGGTGTATATTCATAATTATTTTGAAAATGGAGCAATCCATAAATAAATTTTTAAATAAAAAGGCATATATTGGTAAAATAAATGATATTTTAATTTAATATATGCCTTTTTATTTGAAAATTCATAATTATGTATAAAAATAAAGGTCAAAATTATTATCTTTAATTATAAGAACTATGAATTCCGGCCAGGCAACCTCTATCTTTAAGATAATAAAAGTCAGGTGTTGATGTTTAAAATAATTAGGTTAAAAATATATACACGCGAATTTGAATTTAAATACCTATTTCTTGATTTCTCAAAAAGCCTCTGGGACCAAAAAAAAAAAAAAATGTGGTCGTAGAGGTACAGCCTACACCACGCTTACATGGTTTTTTAAACGGAGCATACAAGTGTCGCCCACCTTTCTAAAATCAAATTTGAAATTATTTGAAAATGTCTAAGGCTTTGGTGGTAAAACCTATCTCTCCACGTTGCTGATTGTTGGCAGTAATACATAAACAATTTTATCCTTAGTTTTGACTATGTTAATTTAACTTTAGGTTAGCACAACCTAATGAACCCATCACTGCAAACATTCAAATTAAACCTAAAAACATAAGTAGAAACCAACTTAGTGTTGCTCACTGAAGTGGATACTAAACATATTATCAACCAGCAGGTTACAAATTTTGGTGTAAACATTTGGTGAAATTTTCATACACCACGCTTACGAGGGCCAACAGCCCGAAATGTGTACGTGGTTGTCTTTTCTTGGTTTATCATGAAAAGGGGTTGGTCAAATATTATAGATGAATATAAGCCAACCTTTAGTTGATTTTTTTTTATAAATGACGCTCTGACTTCTGAAATGTTCATGTAAGCCGTCAGAATATTCCATTTTTATTTTTAATATTAACACCTGACCTTTTTCTATTTTCTCTTACCTTGTTCACATATTTATATATAATACAATATAATTACGGCTTATGATTGTAGAACAACGTTTGAAAACTTTACCGCAAATGTTTATTTTGAACTAAAAATTACTCTTCACAATTCATCCTTTCATACCTCATCATTAAGGATAGAAATAATCGTTATTTCTCCTTAAATATATTAATGATTTTTCGTTCAAAAGAAACATTCGCGATAAAATTTTCAAACGTTGTTCTACAATATTGCCACGTGGAAAATTAGGGAAGACCAACTTCGGGATGAGACAGCAATTTATTTAAGGAAAGAACAAACTATGAAGGATAAACAAAAGATAAGGAATGAGGGAAGTGTACAGAGTAAATATCGAAATTTATAATCTGTTATTAAAATAAAAATAAATAAAATACTTAGTCACAATATTTATATATATGTACGTGTTTGCTCTTGCTGAAAAAGAACTCGTTCGAAAGCTTATATATGACTATATAAAGAATAAATATGCCGTGAATAATATTGTATTCCTATCAGTCTTCTTCTTTCTTATCTCCACTCAATCATATTAGGGTATCAAGCTTGTAGATATTTGACAACCATCATGACTGGGTGAAGTAGAATGAGTCTGCCTTTGTCATTAAGACTGGGAGCACTACTCAGTGGCAGGCCACCGACTCATCTCCAAATGAAATGGCCATCTCTGACATGGGGAACAGACGCTATGTGAATCCTCTCCTAACATGGAGTACAAACTCATCCTTTATCCCTGGAGTCCTTACAGGGTACTATCAGCATGGCCAGCTGAGTCCAGGTTTTTTTAGTGAACTTGTTATTTCTCCCCTTCCTCATTTTTCATCCAGGCTTGGTACCGGCAAAAGCGGAGTTATTTACATCAGTGATGCTCGGCCTGCCACTGAGTAGTGCTCCCAGTCTTAATCACAAAGGCAGACGCATTCTACTTTACCCAGATATGAAGATAAGAAAGAAGAAGAAGACATCAGTGACGGTGAACAATGTCTGGAATGTGTGCAGGGCGGGATGTCCATGCTGATGCTGTCCACCAGCGACATCTTCTCTCTGATCAACTACTTCAGTTTCACCCAGTGGCTGTGGGCCGGGGTGGCCGCTGCGGGGATATTCCGCCTCAGGAGACAGGCAACGTCCCAGCAGGGTGTCCGTGTGCCCCTGGCGTTAGTGGTTGGGTTTGTTTTGGCCTGTGTGGCCCTCACAGCCATGCCCCTGTGGGCCGAACCTAGACAGACTGGACTGGGACTTCTTATCCTGCTTTCTGGACTCCCCGTCTTCTTCTTGACGCGTCCCTCGGTCCAAGACAAATTTGCAGGACCCTCTGGTAACGTTTCTCACCTACTACCTGGTGTATTTTTAAACAAGATATTCAAAATCATAATACCTTAACCTATATACGACATTTTTCTTTATAGAATTAAATACATTAAAATTTTGATTGTGGATCCAATTCTTTTATCTCTTCAAAAAACAAAAAAAAAAGTTAAGTTTTAAGAAAATCTCTTTGGTCTACACCAAGCAAAATATAAGATAAATTATTAGAGATAAGATAATATGGTAGTTATATACCAAAAATGCACCTCTCCCGTTAAAAATGTATCAAAACAATATATTTTGGTACACCCCTGTATCATAATACCATTTTTACCAAAAAAAATGATACAATCATTATCACTACCTTAATGTTCTGAAATGGGGTAATGAATTAAAATTCATCGCTTTAACGCATTTTCAAAGGGAGAGGTACCTCTTTTAATACACAAATACTTATATAGACCTCTAGGGGTTTATTTTGTTTTCGACCACATATTGACAAAGATATTCGGTTTTTAATGTCTCCAAAGTTCTCTATTGTAAATGCGATCAAGCTGTTGTTCTTGTTTTTATATTTTAATATAATTAATAATGCGGTCTAGCGATTAGAGCGGTAGAGCGGTCTAGAGATTAATTTGGCGAAACCGCTGAGAGGGTTCACTACTGATGAGCCAAGCCCTCTCATTCATTAAATCATATCATTGCAGTAAGGTCTGTAGAGATTTAAAAAAGAAACGCATTGCCAGTAAATTTATTTGTGTAAAATTTTAACGATAGAGGGCAATAAAATTTAATTTACTAATAATGTGTACAAAAAGTTGTTTCATTTTTTTAATGTTAATAAATTATTTTTAAGACAAAAATGTTTGTTTTTCAGCATCCTGCACGGCGTTCTGCCAGAAACTCCTGAATGTCATTGCCCCTGAGTCTTCCGAACCAAATCCTGAAAAAATCTAAAAAAACCCTGGAAAATTCTGTGATTAGCTGTGTGAAGTGATTTAATGTTATTTGACCATGTTTTATCGATGTTTATATCTTATCTTCAAAGCCATTATTTTATTATTTTTTAAAAATTGATATGTGATATTTTTCTTATTTTCTGTCATATTAGGATATCTCTTAACTAGATTTATTTAATTATTTTTTATTTGAGAGATACGAGAGAAAACGAGCTGAGATTCTAAAAAAATAAGAATTTTTTTCTTCCTTATTTAACTGCCGTTTTTTTTTTTTAAATACAATTTTTATCTTCAGATAGCATAACTATTGAGGCATCGTATGGCGTTTTAAAGTTCTATAACTACATATTGGTACAATAATTTACATATTTAAAGACACAAATATTAAAACGCCATCTATCAATCAAATTGTAGAATAATTTCAACGCTAATTTTTTTTAGAATTCAAAATTATCAGCAGATGATATGAACCACTGATGAGCCAAGCCCTCTCATCTATATTTATATATATAAGTATTTGTATATATATAATGTAATTTTGTGGGAAGGGGATGGTATTTATGTGTAATATACATTCTTGATGACTCTTTTCAATGTATTTTGACGAAGGAAGTGTTCTTATTGCATATATTATATAATAAATTTTGCGGATTTTATAATATTTTAGGGATATAGAATTATTTCTTGCTGATTATTTTGAGGATACATAAGTATTTTATGATATAATGGTCGTGGTAAGATTAATTTAAAAAAAATACAGCTTTGAATCACAAGTATTAAATAAATAATTTGAGAAAAGTGTACTACCTGACTTGAGGCTTGAAGAAGAAAATAAAATATTACGTATTTACATATCTACAGAAATATGTGAGCCGGCCAACAGGAAACAACAAAAATGAGTTTATAAAGGGAGAGCCGCGACATCTGGTGGTCGACTTTACAGAGTAGAGTTTGTTCTAAAAGTTATAATTTTAAATTTGAATATAAATTTTATATAACAAATATATATATATATTAAGAAAAAAAGGCATTTCCTGA